>JBBPBR010001012.1:0-46800 GCA_037974775.1 Cicer pinnatifidum
CAAGAATAAGCCTAGGGAGGACGAAAATGACCTAATTGATCATCCAATGACACAAACACACCTATTGGATGCACAAGATTGGTTAAAAACCCTAATTGGACAAGAATAAGCCTAGGGAGGACGAAAATGACCTAATTGATCATCCAATAACACAAACACACCTATTGGATGCACAAGATTGGTTAAAAACCCTAGTTGGACAAGAATAAGCCTAGGGAGGACGAATATGACCTAATTGATCATCCAATGACACAAATAAACTTATTGGATGCACAAGATTGGTTAAAAACCCTAATTGGACAAGAATAAGCCTAAAGAGGACGAAAATGACCTAATTGATCATCCAATGACACAAACACACCTATTGGATGCACAAGATTGGTTAAAAACCCTAATTGGGCAAGAATAAGCCTAGGGAGGACGAAAATGACCTAATTGATCATCCAATGACACAAACACACCTATTGGATGCACAAGATTGGTTAAAAACCCTAATTGGACAAGAATATGCCTAGGGAGGACGAAAATGACCTAAATGTTAATCCGATGACACAAATGAACTTATTGGATGCACAAGATTGGTTAAAAACCCTAATTGGACAAGAATAAGCCTAGGGAGGACGAAAATGACCTAAATGCTAATCCCATGACACAACTCAACATATTGGATGCACAAGATTGGTTAAAAACCCTAATTGGGCAAGAATAAGCCTAGGGAGGACGAAAATGACCTAATTGATCATCCATTGCCACAAACACACCTATTGGATGCACAAGATTGTTTACAAACACTAATTCGACAAGAATATGCCTAGGGAGGACGAAAATGACCTAAATTGATTATCCAATGACACAAACACACCTATTGGATGCACAAGATTGGTTAAAAACGCTAATTGGACAAGAATATACCTAGGGAGGACGAAAATGACCTAAATGTTAATCCAATGACACAAATGAACTTATTGGATGCACAAGATTGGTTAAAAACCCTAATTGGACAAGAATAAGCCTAGGGAGAACGAAAATGACCTAAATGTTAATCCAATGACACAACTCAACTTATTGGATGCACAAGATTGGTTAAAAACCCTAATTGTACAAGAATAAGCCTAGGGAGGAAGAAAATGACCTAATTTATCATCCAATGACACAAACACACCTATTGGATGCACAAGATTGGTTAAAAACCCTAATTGGACAAGAATAAGCCTAGGGAGGACGAAAATGACCTAAATTGATTATCCAATGACACAAACACACCTATTGGATGCACAAGATTGGTTAAAAACGCTAATTGGACAAGAATATACCTAGGGAGGACGAAAATGACCTAAATGTTAATCCAATGACACAAATGAACTTATTGGATGCACAAGATTGGTTAAAAACCCTAATTGGACAAGAATAAGCCTAGGGAGGACGAAAATGACCTAATTGATCATCCAATGACACAAACAACCTATTGGATGTACAAGATTGGTTTAAAACCCTAATTGGACAAGAATATGCCTAGGGAGGACGAAAAATACCTAAATATTTATTCATTGACACAAACAAACTTATCAGATGCACAAGATTGGTTAAAAACCCTAATTGGACAAGAATAAGCCTAGGGAGGACGAAAATGACCTAATTGATCATCCAATGACACAAACACACCTATTGGATGCACAAGATTGGTTAAAAACCCTAATTGGACAAGAATATGCCTAGGGAGGACGAAAATGACCTAAATATTAATTCAATGACACAAACAAAGTTATTGGATGCACAAGATTGATTAAAAACCCTAATTTGACAAGAATAAGTCTAGGTAGGACGAAAATGACCTAATTGATCATCCAATGACACAAACACACCTATTGGATGCACAAGATTGGTTAAAAACCCTAATTGGACATGAATAAGCCTAGGGACGACGAAAACGACCTAATTGATCATCCATTGACACAAACACACCTATTGGATGAACAAGATTGGTTAAAAACCCTAATTGGACAAGAATAAGCCTAGGGAGGACGAAAATGACCTAATTGATCATCCAATGACACAAACACACCTATTGGATGCACAAGATTGGTTAAAAACCCTAATTGGACAAGAATATGCCTAGGGAGGACGAAAATGACCTAAATATTAATTCAATGACACAAACAAAGTTATTGGATGCACAAGATTGGTTAAAAACCCTAATTGGACAAGAATAAGCCTAGGGAGGACGAAAATGACCTAATTGATCATCCAATGACACAAACACACCTATTGGATGCACAAGATTGGTTAAAAACCCTAATTGGACAAGAATATGCCTAGGGAGGACGAAAATGACCTAAATATTAATTCAATGACACAAACAAAGTTATTGGATGCACAAGATTGGTGAAAAACCCTAATTGGACAAGAATAAGCCTAGGGGGAACGAAAATGACCTAATTGATCATCCAATGACACAAACACACCTATTGGATGCACAAGATTGGTTAAAAACCCTAATTGGACAAGAATATGCCTAGGGAGGACGAAAATGACCTAAATATTAATTCAATGACACAAACAAAGTTATTGGATGCACAAGATTGGTTAAAAACCCTAATTGGACAAGAATAAGCCTAGGGAGGACGAAAATGACCTAATTGATCATCCAATGACACAAACACACCTATTGGATGCACAAGATTGGTTAAAAACCCTAATTGGACAAGAATATGCCTAGGGAGGACGAAAATGACCTAAATATTAATTCAATGACACAAACAAACTTATTGGATGCACAAGATTGGTTAAAAACCCTAATTCGACATGAATAAGCCTAGGGATGACGAAAATGACCTAATTGATCATCCAATGAGACAAACACACCTATTGGATGCATAAGATTGGTTTAAACCCCTAGTTGGACAAGAATATGCCTAGGGAGGACGAAAATGACCTAAATGTTAATCCAATGACACAAATGAACTTATTGGATGCACAAGATTGGTTAAAAACCCTAATTGGACAAGAATAAGCCTAGGGAGTACGAAAATGACCTAATTGATCATCCAATGATAGAAACACACCTATTGGATGCACAAGATTGGTTAAAAACCCTAATTGGACAAGAATAAGCCTAGGGAGGACGAAAATTACCTAATTGATCATCCAATGACACAAACACACCTATTGGATGCACAAGATTGGTTAAAAACCTTAATTGGACAAGAATAAGCCCAGGGAGGACAAAAATGACCTAATTGATCATCCAATGACACAAACACACCTATTGGATGCACAAGATTGGTTAAAAACCCTAATTGGACAAGAATAAGCCTAGGGAGGACGAAAATGACCTAATTGATCATCCAATGACACAAACACACCTATTGGATGCACAAGATTGGTTAAAAACCCTAATTGGACAAGAATAAGCCTAGGGAGGACGAAAATGACCTAATTGATCATCCAATGACACAAACACACCTATTGGATGCACAAGATTGGTTAAAAACCCTAATTGGACAAGAATAATCCTAGGGAGGACAAAAATGACCTAATTGATCATCCAATGACACAAATGAACTTATTGGATGCACAAGATTGGTTAAAAACCCTAGTTGTAGAAGAATATGCCTAGGGAGGACGAAAATGACCTAATTGATCTTCCAATGACACAAATGAACTTATTGGATGCACAAGATTTGTTAAAAACCCTAATTGGACAAGAATAAACCTAGGGAGGACGAAAATGACCTAATTGATCATCCAATGACACAAACACACCTATTGGATGCACAAGATTGGTTAAAAACCCTAATTGGACAAGAATAAGCCTAGGGAGGACGAAAATGACCTAAATGTTAATCCAATGACCCAACTCAACTTATTGGATGCACAAGATTGGTTAAAAACCCTAATTGGACAAGAATAAGCATAGGGAGGACGAAAATGACCTAATTGATCATCCAATGACACAAACACACCTATTGGATGCACAAGATTGGTTAAAAACCCTAATTGGACAAGAATAAGCCTAGGTAGGACGGAAATGACCTAAATGTTAATCCAATGACATATCCCAACTTATTGGATGCACAAGATTGGTTAAAAACCCTAATTGGACAAGAATAAGCCTAGGGAGGACGAAAATGACCTAATTGATCATCCAATGACACAAACACACCTATTGGATGCACAAGATTGGTTAAAAACCCTAATTGGACAAGAATAAGCCTAGGGAGGACAACAATGACCTAATTGATCATCCAATGACACAAACACACCTATTGGATGCACAAGAATGGTTAAAAACCCTAATTGGACAAGAATAAGCCTAGGGAGGACGAAAATGACCTAATTGATCATCCAATGACACAAACACACCTATTGGATGCACAAGATTGGTTAAAAACCCTAATTGGACAAGAATAAGCCTAGGGAGGACGAAAATGACCTAATTGATCATCCAATGACACAAACACACCTATTGGATGCACAAGATTGGTTAAAAACCCTAATTGGACAAGAATATGCCTAGGGAGGACGAAAATGACCTAAATGTTAATCCAATGACACAACTCAAATTATTGGATGCACAAGATTGGTTAAAAACCCTAATTGGACAAGAATAAGCCTAGGGAGGACGAAAATGACCTAATTGATCATCCAATGACACAAACACACCTATTGGATGCACAAGATTGGTTAAAAACCCTAATTGGACAAGAATTAGCCTAGGGAGGACGTAAATGACCTAATTGATCATCCAATGACACAAACACACCTATTGGATGCACAAGATTGGTTAAAAACCATAATTGGACAAGAATAAGCTAGGGAGGACGAAAATGACCTAATTGATCATCCAATGACACAAACACACCTATTGGATGCACAAGATTGGTTAAAAACCCTAATTGGACAAGAATATGCCTAGGGAGGACGAAAATGACCTAAATATTAATTCAATGACACAAACAAACTTATTGGATGCACAAGATTGGTTAAAAACCCTAATTGGACAAGAATAAGCCTAGGGAGGACGAAAATGACCTAATTGACCATCCAATGACACAAACACACCTATTAGATGCACAAGATTGGTTAAAAACCCTAATTGGACAAGAATATGCCTAGGGAGGACGAAAATGACCTAAATATTAATTCAATGACACAAACAAACTTATTGGATGCACAAGATTGGTTAAAAACCCTAATTGGACAAGAATAAGCCTAGGGAGGACGAAAATGACCTAATTGATCATCCAATGACACAAACACACCTATTGGATGCACAAGATTGGTTAAAAACCCTAATTGGACAAGAATATGCCTAGGGAGGACGAAAATGACCTAAATTTTAATTCAAGGACACAAACAAAGTTATTCGATGCACAAGATTGTTTAAAAATCCTAATTGGACAAGAATAAGCCTAGGGAGGACGAAAATGACCTAAATGTTAATCCAATGACACAACTCAACTTATTGGATGCACAAGATTGGTTAAAAACCCTAATTGGACAAGAATAAGCCTAGGGAGGACGAAAATGAATTAATTGATCATCCAATGACACAAACACACCTATTGGATGCACAAGATTCGTTAAAAACCCTAATTGGACAAGAATATGCCTAGGGAGGACGAAAATGACCTAATTGATCATCCAATGACAAAACACACCTATTGGATGCACAAGATTCGTTAAAAACCCTAATTGGACAAGAATATGCCTAGGGAGGACGAAAATGACCTAATTGATCATCCAATGACACAAACACACCTATTGGATGCACAAGATTGGTTAAAAACCCTAATTGGACAAGAATAAGCCTAGGGAGGACGAAAATGACCTAATTGATCATCCAATGACACAAACACACCTATTGGATGCACAAGATTGGTTAAAAACCCTAATTGGACAAGAATATGCCTAGGGAGGACGAAAATGACCTAAATATTAATTCAATGACACAAACAAACTTATCGGATGCACAAGATTGATTAAAAACCCTAATTGGACAAGAATAGGCCTACGGAGGGCGAAAATGACCTAATTGATCATCCAAAGAAACAAACACACCTATTGGATGCACAAGATTGGTTAAAAACCCTAATTGGACAAGAATAAGCCTAGGGAGGACGAAAATGACCTAATTGATCATCCAATGACACAAACACACCTATTGGATGCACAAGATTGGTTAAAAACCCTAATTGGACAAGAATAAGCCTAGGGAGGACGAAAATGACCTAATTGATCATCCAATGACACAAACACACCTATTGGATGCACAAGATTGGTTAAAAACCCTAATTGGACAAGAATATGCCTAGGGAGGACGAAAATGACCTAAATATTAATTTAATGACACAAACAAAGTTTTTGGATGCACAAGATTAATTAAAAACCCTAATTGGACAAGAATAAACCTAGGGAGGACGAAAATGACCTAATTGATCATCCAATGACACAAATACACCTATTGGATGCAAAAGATTGGTTAAAAATCCTAATTGGACAAGATGATGCC
Source organism: Cicer pinnatifidum (assembly GCA_037974775.1). NCBI lineage: Eukaryota > Viridiplantae > Streptophyta > Magnoliopsida > Fabales > Fabaceae > Cicer > Cicer pinnatifidum. The sequence goes on from JBBPBR010001012.1 coordinate 6,512, forward strand.
TAGGGAGGACGAAAATGACCTAAATATTAATTCAATGACACAAACAAACTTATTGGATGCACAAGATTGGTTAAAAACCCTAATTGGACAAAAATAAGCCTAGGGAGGACGAAAATGACCTAATTGATAATCCAATGACACAAACAAACTTATTGGATGCACAAGATTGGTTAAAAACCCTAATTGGACAAGAATAAACCAAGGGAGGACAAAAATGACCTAAATGTTAATCCAATGACACTACTCAACTTATTGGAAGCACAAGATTGGTTAAAAACCCTAATTGGACAAGAATAAGCCTAGGGAGGACGAAAATGACCTAATTGATCATCCAATGACACAAACACACCTATTGGATGCACAAGATTGGTTAAAAACCCTAATTGGACAAGAATAAGCCTAGGGAGGACGAAAATGACCTAATTGATCATCCAATGACACAAACACACCTATTGGATGCACAAGATTGGTTAAAAACCCTAATTGGACAAGAATATGCCTAGGGAGGACGAAAATGACCTAAATGTTAATCCAATGACACAAATGAACTTATTGGATGCACAAGATTGGTTAAAAACCCTAATTGGACAAGAATAAGCCTTGGGAGGACGAAAATGACCTAAATGTTAATCCAATGACACAACTCAACTTATTGGACGCACAAGATTGGTTAAAAATCCTAATTGGACAACAATAAGCCTATGGAGGACGAAAATGACCTAATTGATCATCCAATGACACAAACACACCTATTGGATGCACAAGATTGGTTAAAAACCCTAATTGGACAAGAATAAGCCTAGGGAGGACGAAAATGACCTAATTGATTATCCAATGACACAAACACGACTATTGGATGCACAAGATTGGTTAAAAACTCTAATTGGACAAGAATATGTCTAGGGAGGACGAAAATGACCTAATTTTAGTTCAATGACACAAACAAACTTATTGGATGCACAAGATTGGTTAAAAACCCTAATTGGACAAGAATAAGCCTAGGGAGGACGAAAATGACCTAATTGATCATCCAATGACACAAACACACCTATTGGATGCACAAGATTGGTTAAAAACCCTAATTGGACAAGAATAAGCCTAGGGAGGACGAAAATGACCTAATTGATCATCCAATGACACAAACACACCTATTGGATGCACAAGATTGGTTAAAAACCCTAATTGGACAAGATGATGCCTAGGGAGGACGAAAATGACCTAAATATTAATTCAATGACACAAACAAACTTATTGGATGCACAAGATTGGTTAAAAACCCTAGTTGGACAAGAATATGCCTAGGGAGGACGAAAATGACCTAATTGATCATCCAATGACACAAACACACCTATTGGATGCACAAGATTGGTTAAAAACCCTTATTGGACAAGAATATACCAAAGGAAGACCAAAATGACCTAATTGATCATTCAATGACACAAACAAAGTTATTGGATGCACAAGATAGGTTAAAAACCCTAGTTGGACAAGAATATGCCTAGGGAAGACGAAAATGACCTAATTGATCATCCAATGACACAAACACACCTATTGGATGCACAAGATTGGTTAAAAACCCTAATTGGACAAGAATAAGCCTAGGGAGGACGAAAATGACCTAATTGATCATCCAATGACACAAACACACCTATTGGATGCACAAGATTGGTTAAAAACCCTAATTGGACAAGAATATGCCTAGGGAGGACAAAAATGACCTAAATGTTAATCCAATGACACAAATGAACTTATTGGATGCACAAGATTGGTTAAAAACCCTAATTGGACAAGAATAAGCCTAGGGAGGACGAAAGTAACCTAAATGCTAATCCAATGACACAACTCAACTTAATTGATGCACAAGATTGGTTAAAAACCCTAATTGGGCAAGAATAAGCCTAGGGAGGACAAAAATGACCTAATTGATCATCCAATGACCCAAACACACCTATTGGATGCACAAGATTGGTTAAAAACCCTAATTGGACAAGAATAAGCCTAGGGAGGACGAAAATGACCTAATTGATCATCCATTGCCACAAACACACCTATTGGATGCACAAGATTCGTTAAAAACCCTAATTCGACAAGAATATGCCTAGGGAGGACGAAAATGACCTAAATTGATTATCCAATGACACAAACACACCTATTGGATGCACAAGATTGGTTAAAAACCCTAATTGGACAAGAATATACCTAGGGAGGACGAAAATGACCTAAATGTTAATTCAATGACACAAATGAACTTATTGGATGCACAAGATTGGTAAAAAACCCTAATTGGACAAGAATAAGCCTAGGAAGAACGAAAATGACCTAAATGTTAATGCAATGACACAACTCAACTTATTGGATGCACAAGATTGGTTAAAAAGCCTAATTGGACAAGAATAAGCCTAGGGAGGACGAAAATGACCCAATTGATCATCCAATGACACAAACACACCTATTGAATGCACAAAATTGGTTAAAAACCCTAGTTGGACAAGAACATGCCTAGGGAGGACGAAAATGACCTAATTGGTCATCCAATGACACAAACCCACCTATTGGATGCACAAGATTGGTTAAAAACCCTAATTGGACAAGAATTTGCCTAGGGAGGACGAAAATGACCTAAATATTAATTTAATGACACAAACAAACTTATTGGATTCACAAGATTGATTAAAAACCCTAACTGGACAAGAATATGCCTAGGGAGGACGAAAATGACCTAATTGATCATCCAATGACACAAACACACCTATTGGATGCACAAGATTGGTTAAAAACCCTAATTGGACAAGAATATGCCTAGGGAGGACGAATATGACCTAAATGTTAATCCAATAACACAAATGAACTTATTGGATGCACAAGATTGGTTAAAAACCCTAATTGGACAAGAATAAGCCTAGGGAGAACGAAAATGACCTAAATGTTAATCCAATGACACAACTCAACTTATTGGATGCACAAGATAGGTTAAAAATCCTAATTGGACAAGAATAAGCCTAGGGAGGACGAAAATGACATAATTGATCATCCAATGACACAAATGAACTTATTAGATGCACAAGATTGGTTAAAAACCCTAATTGGACAAGAATAAGCCTAGGGAGGACGAAAATGACCTAATTGATCATCCAATGACACAAACACACCTATTGGATGCACAAGATTGGTTAAAAACCCTAATTGGACAAGAATATGCCTAGGGAGGACGAAAATGACCTAAATGTTAATCCAATGACACAAATGAACTTATTGGATGCACAAGATTGGTTAAAAACCCTAATTGGACAAGAAAAAGCCTTCAGAGGACGAAAATGACCTAATTGGTCATCCAATGACACAAACACACCTATTGGATGCAAAAGACTGGATAAAAACCCTAATTGGACAAGAATATGTCTAGGAAGGACGAAAATGACCTAATTGATCATCCAATGACACAAACACACCTATTGGATGCACAAGATTGGTTAAAAACCCTAATTGGACAAGAATAAGCCTAGGGAGAACGAAAATGACCTAATTGATCATCCAATGACACAAACACACCTATTGGATGCACAAGATTGGTTAAAAACCCTAATCGCACAAGAATAAGCCTAGGGAGGACGAAAATGACCTAATTGATCATTCAATGACACAAACACACCTATTGGATGCACAAGATTGGTTAAAAATGCTAATTGGACAAGAATATGCCTAGGGAGGACGAAAATGACCTAAATTGATCATCCAATGACACAAACACACCTATTAGATGCACAAGATTGGTTAAAAACCCTAATTGGACAAGAATATGCCTAGGGAGGACGAAAATGACCTAAATGTTAATCCAATGACACAAATGAACTTATTGGATGCACAAGATTGGTTAAAAACCCTAATTGGACAAGAATAAGCCTAGGGAGGACGAAAATAACCTAATTGATCATCCAATGACACAAACACACCTACTGGATGCACAAGATTGGTATAAAAACCCTAATTGGACAAGAATAAGCCTAGGGAGGACGAAAATGACCTAATTGATCATCCATTGCCACAAACACACCAATTGGATGCACAAGATTGGTTAAAAACACTAATTGGACAAGAATATGCCTAGGGAGGACGAAAATGACCTAAATATTAATTCAATGACACAACTCAACTTATTGGATGCACAAGATTGGTTAAAAACCCTAATTGGACAAGAATATGCCTAGGGAGGACGAAAATGACCTAAATGTTAATCCAATGACACAAATGAACTTATTGGATGCACAAGATTGGTTAAAAACCCTAATTGGACAAGAATAAGCCTAGGGAGGACGAAAATGACCTTAATGTTCATCCAATGACACAAATGAACTTATTGGATGCACAAGATTGGTTAAAAACCCTAATTGGACAAGAATATGCCTAGGGAGGACGAAAATGACCTAAATGTTAATCCAATGACACAAATGAACTTATTGGATGCACAAGATTGGTTAAAAACCCTAATTGGACAAGAATAAGCCTAGGGAGGACGAAAATGACTTAATTGATCTTCCAATGACACAAACACACCTATTGGATGCACAAGATTGGTTAAAAACCCTAATTGGACAAGAATATGCCTAGGGAGGACGAAAATGACCTAAATGTTAATCCAATGACACAAATGAACTTATTGGATGCACAAGATTGGTTAAAAACCCTAATTGGACAAGAATAAGCCTAGGGAGGACAGAAATGACTAAATGTTAATCCAATGACACAACTCAACTTATTGGATGCACAAGATTGGTTAAAAACCCTAATTGGACAAGAATAAGCCTAGGGAGGACGAAAATGACCTAATTGATCATCCAATGACACAAACACACCTATTGGATGCACAAGATTGGTTAAAAACCCTAATTGGACAAGAATAAGTCTAGGGAGGACGATAATGACCTAATTGATCATCCAATGACACAAACACACCTTTTGGATGCACAAGATTGGTTAAAAACCCTAATTGGACAAGAATAAGCCTAGGGAGGACGAAAATGACCTAATTGATCATCCAATGACACAAACACACCTATTGGATGCACAAGATTGGTTAAAAACCCTAATTGGACAAGAATAAGCCTAGGGAGGACGAAAATGACCTAATTGATCATCCAATGACACAAACACACCTATTGGATGCACACAAGATTGGTTAAAAACCCTAATTGGACAAGAATAAGCCTAGGGAGGACGAAAATGACCTAATTGATCATCCAATGACACAAACACACCTATTGGATGCACAAGATTGGTTAAAAACCCTAATTGGACAAGAATAAGCATAGGGAGGACGAAAATGACCTAATTGATCATCCAATGACACAAACACACCTATTGGATGCACAAGATTGGTTAAAAACCCTAATTGGACAAGAATATGCCTAGGGAGGACCAAAATGACCTAAATGTTAATCCAATGACACAAATGAACTTATTGGATGCACAAGATTGGTTAAAAACCCTAATTGGACAAGAATAAGCCTAGGGAGGACAAAAATGACCTAATTGATCATCCAATGACACAAACACACCAATTGATTGCACAAGATTGGTTAAAAACCCTAATTGGACAAGAATAAGCCTAAGGAGGACGAAAATGACCTAATTGATCATCCGATGACACAAATGAACTTATTGGATGCACAAGATTGGTTAAAAACCCTAATTGGACAAGAATAAGCCTAGGGAGGACGAAAATGACCTAATTGATCATCCAATGACACAAACACACCTATTGGATGCACAAGATTGGTTAAAAACCCTAATTGGACAAGAATATGCCTAGGGAGGACGAAAATGACCTAATTGATCATCCAATGACACAAACACACCTATTGGATGCACACGATTGGTTAAAAACCCTAATTGGACAAGAATAAGCCTAGGGAGGATGAAAATGACCTAATTAATCATCCAATGACACAAACCCACCTATTGGATGCAGAAGATTTGTTAAAAACCCTAATTGGACAAGAATAAGCCTAGGGAGGACGAAAATAACCTAATTGATCATCCAATGACATAAACACACCTATTGGTTGCACAAGATTGGTTAAAAACCCTAATTGGACAAGAATAAGCCTAGGGAGAACGAAAATGACCTAAATGTTAATCCAATGACACAACTCAACTTATTGGATGCACAAGATTGGTTAAAAACCCTAATTGGACAAGAATAAGCCTAGGGAGGACGAAAATGACCTAATTGAACATCCAATGACACAAACACACCTATTGGATGCACAAGATTGGTTAAAAACCCTACTTGGACAAGAATAAGCCTAGGGAGAACGAAAATGACCTAATTGATCATCCAATGACACAAACAAACCTATTGGATGCACAAGATTGGTTAAAAACTCTAATTGGACAAGAATATGCCTAGGGAGGACGAAAATGACCTAATTGATCATCCAATGACACAAACACACCTATTGGATGCACAAGATTGGTTAAAAACCATAATTGGACAAGAATAAGCCTAGGAAGGACAAAAATGACCTAATTGATCATCCAATGACACAAACACACCTATTGGATGCACAAGATTGGTTAAAAACCCTAGTTGGACAAGAACATGCCTTGGGAGGACGAAAATGACCTAATTCATCATCCAATGACACAAACACACCTATTGGATTCACAAGATTGGTTAAAAACCATAATTGGACAAGAATAAGCCTAGGGAGGACGAAAATGACCTAATTGATCATCCATTGCCACAAACACACCTATTGGATGCACAAGATTCGTTAAAAACCCTAATTCGACAAGAATATGCCTAGGGAGGACGAAAATGACCTAAATTGATTATCCAATGACACAAACACACCTATTGGATGCACAAGATTGGTTAAAAACCCTAATTGGACAAGAATATATCTAGGGAGGACGAAAATGACCTAAATGTTAATCCAATGACACAAATGAACTTATTGGATGCACAAGATTGGTAAAAAAACCCTAATTGGACAAGAATAAGCCTAGGAAGAACGAAAATGACCTAAATGTTAATCCAATGACACAACTCAACTTATTGGATGCACAAGATTGGTTAAAAAGCCTAATTGGACAAGAATAAGCCTAGGGAGGACGAAAATGACTTAATTGATCATCCAATGACACAAACACACCTATTGAATGCACAAAATTGGTTAAAAACCCTAGTTGGACAAGAACATGCCTAGGGAGGACGAAAATGACCTAATTGATCATCCAATGACACAAACCCACCTATTGGATGCACAAGATTGGTTAAAAACCCTAATTGGACAAGAATTTGCCTAGGGAGGACGAAAATGACCTAAATATTAATTTAATGACACAAACAAACTTATTGGATTCACAAGATTGATTAAAAACCCTAACTGGACAAGAATATGCCTAGGGAGGACGAAAATGACCTAATTGATCATCCATTGACACAAACACACCTATTGGATGCACAAGATTGGTTAAAAACCCTAATTGGACAAGAATATGCCTAGGGAGGACGAATATGACCTAAATGTTAATCGAATTACACAAATGAACTTATTGGATGCACAAGATTGGTTAAAAACCCTAATTGGACAAGAATAAGCCTAGGGAGAACGAAAATGACCTAAATGTTAATCCAATGACACAACTCAACTTATTGGATGCACAAGATTGGTTAAAAACCCTAATTGGACAAGAATATGCCTAGGGAGGACGAAAATGACCTAATTGATCATCCAATGACACAAACACACCTATTGGATGCACAAGATTGGTTAAAAACCCTAATTGGACAAGAATAAGCCTAGGGAGAACGAAAATGACCTAAATATTAATTCAATGACATAAACAAACTTGTTGGATGCACACGATTGGTTAAAAACCTTAATTGGACAAGAATAAGCCTAGGGAGAACGAAAATGACCTAATTGTTCATCCAATGACACAAACACACCTATTGGAAGCACAAGATTGGTTAAAAACCCTAATTGGACAAGAATATGCCTAGGGAGGACGAAAATGACCTAAATATTAATTCAATGACACAAACAAAGTTATTGGATGCATAAGATTGGTTAAAAACCCTAATTGGACAAGAATAAGCCTAGGGAGGACGAAAATGACTTAATTGATCATCCAATGACACAAACACATCTATTGGAAGCACAAGATTCGTTAAAAACCCTAATTGGACAAGAATATGCCTAGGGAGGACGAAAATGACCTAAATATTAATTCAATGACACAAACAAAGTTATTGGATGCATAAGATTGGTTAAAAACCCTAATTGGACAAGAATAAGCCTAGGGAGTACGAAAATGACCTATTTGATCATCCAATGACACAAACACACCTATTGGAAGCACAAGAGTGGTTAAAAACCCTAATTGGACAAGAATATGCCTAGGGAGGACGAAAATGACCTAAATGTTAATCCAATGACACAAATGAACTTATTGGATGCACAAGATTGGTTAAAAACCGTAATTGGACAAGAATAAGCCTAAAGAGGACGAAAATGACCTAATTGATCATCCAATGACACAAACACACCTATTGGATGCACAAGATTGGTTAAAAACCCTAATTGGACAAGAATATGCCTAGGGATGACCAAAATGACCTAAATATTAATTCAACGACACAAACAAAGTTATTGGATGCACATGATTGGTTAAAAACCCTAATTGGACAAGAATAAGCCTAGTGAGGATGAAAAAGACCTAATTGATCATCCAATGACACAAACACACCTATTGGATGCACAAGATTGGTTAAAAACCCTAATTGGACAAGAATAAGCCTAGGGAGAAGGAAAATGACCTAAATGTTAATCCAATGACACAACTCAACTTATTGGATGCACAAGATTGGTTAAAATCCCTAATTGGACAAGAATAAGCCTAGGGAGGACAAAAATGACCTATCTGATCATCCAATGACACAAACACACCTATTAGAAGCACAAGATTAATTGGTTAAAAACCCTAGTTGGACAAGAACATGCCTAGGGAGGACGAAAATGACCTAATTGATCATCCAATGACACTAATGAACTTATTGGATGCACAAGATTGGTTAAAAACCCTAATTGGACAAGAATAAGCCTAGGGAGGACAAAAATGACCTAATTGATCATCCAATGACACAAACATACCTATTAGAAGCACAAGATTTGTTAAAAACCCTAGTTGGACAAGAACATGCCTAGGGAGGACGAAAATGACCTAATTGATCATCCAATGACACTAATGAACTTATTGGATGCACAAGATTGGTTAAAAACCGTAATTGGACAAGAATAAGCCTAGGGAGGACGAAAATGACCTAATTGATCATCCAATGACACAAACAGACCTATTGGATGCACAAGATTGGTTTAAAACCCTAATTGGACAAGAATATGCCTAGGGAGGACGAAAATGACATAAATGTTAATCCAATGACACAACTCAACTTATTGGATGCACAAGATTGGTTAAAATCCCTAATTGGAGAAGAATAAGCCTAGGGAGGACGAAAATGACCTATCTGATCATCCAATGACACAAACACACCTATTGGATGCACAAGATTGGTTAAAAACCCTAATTGGACAAGAATATGTCTAGGGAGGACGAAAATGACCTAAATATTAATTCAATGACACAAACAAATTGGATGCACAAGATTGGTTAAAAACCCTAATTGGACAAGAATAAGCCTAGGGAGGACGAAAATGACCTAATTGATCATCCATTGCCACAAACACACCTATTGGATGCACAAGATTGGTTAAAAACCCTAATTGGACAAGAATATGCCTAGGGTGGACAAAAATGACCTAATTGATTATCCAATGACACAAACACACCTATTGGATGCACAAGATTGGTTAAAAACCCTAATTGGACAAGAATATGCCTAGGGAGGACGAAAATGACCTAAATATTAATTCAATGACATAAACAAACTTATTAGATGCACAAGATTGGTTAGAAACCCTAATTGGACAAGAATAAGCCTAGGGAGGACAAAAATGACCTAATTGATCATCCAATGACACAAACACACCTATTGGAAGCACAAGATTGGTTAAAAACCCTAATTGGACAAGAATAAGCCTAGGGAGGACGAAAATTACCTAATTGATCATCCAACGACACAAATGAACTTATTGGATGCACAAGATTGGTTAAAAACCCTAATTGGACAAGAATAAGCCTAGGGAGGACGAAAATGACCTAATTGATCATCCAATGACACAAACACACCTATTGGATGCACAAGATTGGTTAAAAACCCTAATTGGACAAGAATATGCCTAGGGAGGACGAAAATGACCTAAATATTAATTCAATGACACAAACAAACTTATTGGATGCACAAGATTGGTTAAAAACCCTAATTGGACAAGAATAAGCCTAGGGAGGACGAAAATTACCTAATTGATCATCCGTTGCCACAAACACACCTATTGGATGCACAAGATTGTATAAAAACCCTAATTGGACAAGAATATGCCTAGGGAGGACGAAAATGACCTAATTGATCATCCAATGACACAAACACACCTATTGGATGCACAAGATTGGTTAAAAACCCTAATTGGACAAGAATATGCCTAGGGAGGACGAAAATGACCTAAATATTAATTCAATGACACAAACAAACTTATTGGATGCACAAGATTGGTTAAAAACCCTAATTGGACAAGAATAAGCCTAGGGAGGAAGAAAATGACCTAATTGATTATCCAATGACACAAACACACCTATTGGAAGCACAAGATTGGTTAAAAACCCTAATTGGACAAGAATATGCCTAGGGAGGACGAAAATGACCTAAATGTTAATCCAATGACACAAATGAACTTATTGGATGCACAAGATTGGTTAAAAACCCTAATTGGACAAGAATATAACTAGGGAGGACGAAAATGACCTAAATATTAATTCAATGACACAAACAAACTTATTGGATGCACAAGATTGGTTAAAAACCCTAATTGGACAAGAATAAGCCTAGGGAGGACGAAAATGACCTAATTGATCATCCAATGACACAAACACACCTATTGGATGCACAAGATTGGTTAAAAACCCTAATTGGACAAGAATATGCCTAGGGAGGACGAAAATGACCTAATTGATCATCCAATGACACAAACACACCAATTAGATGCACAAGATTCGTTAAAAACCCTAATTGGACAAGAATATGCCTAGGGAGGACGAAAATGACCTAATTGATCATCCAATGACACAAACACACCTATTGGATGCACAAGATTGGTTAAAAACCCTAATTGCACAAGAATATGCCTAGGGAGGACGAAAATGACCTAAATAGTAATTCATTGACATAAACAAACTTGTTGGATGCACACGATTGGTTAAAAACCCTAATTGGACAAGAATAAGCCTAGGGAGGACGAAAATGACCTAATTGATCATCCAATGACACAAACACACCTATTGGAAGCACAAGATTAATTAAGAACCCTAATTGGACAAGAATATGCCTAGGGAGGACGAAAATGACCTAAATATTAATTCAATGACACTAACAAAGTTATTGGATGCATAAGATTGGTTAAAAACCCTAATTGGACAAGAATAAGCCTAGGGAGTACGAAAATGACCTATTTGATCATCCAATGACACAAACACACCTATTGGAAGCACAAGAGTGGTTAAAAACCCTAATTGGACAAGAATATGCCTAGGGAGGACGAAAATGACCTAAATGTTAATCCAATGACACAAATGAACTTATTGGATGCACAAGATTGGTTAAAAATCGTAATTGGACAAGAATAAGCCTAAAGAGGACGAAAATGACCTAATTGATCATCCAATGACACAAACACACCTATTGGATGCACAAGATTGGTTAAAAACCCTAATTGGACAAGAATATGCCTAGGGAGGACGAAAATGACCTAAATATTAATTCAACGACACAAACAAAGTTATTGGATGCACATGATTGGTTAAAAACCCTAATTGGACAAGAATAAGCATAGGGAGGACGAAAAAGACCTAATTGATCATCCAATGACACAAACACACCTATTGGATGCACAAGATTGGTTAAAAACCCTAATTGGACAAGAATAAGCCTAGGGAGAAGGAAAATGACCTAAATGTTAATCCAATGACACAACTCAACTTATTGGATGCACAAGATTGGTTAAAATCCCTAATTGGACAAGAATAAGCCTAGGGAGGACGAAAATGACTTATCTGATCATCCAATGACACAAACACACCTATTGGAAGCACAAGATTGGTTAAAAACCCTAGTTGGACAAGAACATGCCTAGGGAGGACGAAAATGACCTAATTGATCATCCAATGACACTAATGAACTTATTGGATGCACAAGATTGGTTAAAAACCCTAATTGGACAAGAATTAGCCTAGGGAGGACGAAAATGATCTAATTGATCATCCAATGACACAAACACACCTATTGGATGCACAAGATTGGTTAAAAACCCTAGTTGGACAAGAACATGCTTAGGGAGGACGGATATGACCTAAATGTTAATCCAATGACACAAATGAACTTATTGGATGCACAAGATTGGTTAAAAACCCTAATTGGACAAGAATAAGCCTAGGGAGAACGAAAATGACCTAAATGTTAATCCAATGACACAAACACACCTATTGGATGTACAAGATTGGTTAAAAACCCTAATTGGACAAGAATAAGCCTAGGAAGGACGAAAATAACCTAATTGATCATCCAATGACACAAACACACCTATTGGATGCACAAGATTGGTTAAAAACCCTAATTGGACAAGAATATGCCTAGGGAGGACGAAAATGACCTAAATGTTAATCCAATGACACAAATGAACTTATTGGATGCACAAGATTGGTTAAAAACCCTAATTGGACAAGAATAAGCCTAGGGAGGACGATAATGACCTAAATGCTAATCCAATGACACAACTCAACTTATTGGATGCACAAGATTGGTTAAAAACCCTAATTGGACAAGAATAAGCCTAGGGAGGACGAAAATGACCTAATTGATCATCCAATGACACAAACACACCTATTGGATGCACAAGATTGGTTAAAAACCCTAGTTGGACAAGAATATGCCTAGGGAGGACAAAAATGACCTAATTGATCATCCAATGACGCAAACAAACTTATTGGATGCACAAGATTGGTTAAAAACCCTAATTGGACAAGAATAAGCCTAGGGAGGACGAAAATGACCTAATTGATCATCCAACGACACAAATGAACTTATTGAATGGACAAGATTGGTTAAAAACCCTAATTGGGCAAGAATATGCCTAGGGAGGACGAAAATGACCTAATTGATCATCCAATGACACAAACACACCTATTGGATGCACAAGATTGGTTAAAAACCCTAATTGGACAAGAATATGCCTAGGGAGGACAAAAATGACCTAAATATTAATTCAACGACACAATCAAAGTTAATGGATGAACAAGATTGGTTAAAAACCCTAATTGGACAAGAATAAGCCTAGGGAGGACGAAAATGACCTAATTGATCATCCAATGACACAAACACACCTATTGGATGCACAAGATTGGTTAAAAACCCTAATTGGACAAGAATAAGCCAAGGGACGACGAAAATGACCTAATTGATCATCCAATGACACAAACACACCTGTTGGATGCACAAGATTGGTTAAAAACCCTAATTGGACAAGAATATGCCTAGGGAGGACGAAAATGACCTAAATGTTAATCCAATGACACAAATGAACTTATTGGATGCACAAGATTGGTTAAAAACCCTAATTGGACAAGAATAAGCCTAGGGAGGACGAAAATGACATAATTGATCATCCAATGACGCAAACTCACCTATTGGATGCACAAGATTGGTTAAAAACCCTAATTGGACAAGAATATGCCTAGGGAGGACGAAAATGACCTAAATGTTAATCCAATGACACAAATGAACTTATTGGATGCACAAGATTGGTTAAAAACCCTAATTGGACAAGAATAAGCCTAGGGAGGACGAAAATTACCTAAATGTTAATCCAATGACACAACTCAACTTATTGGATGCACAAGATTGGTTAAAAACCCTAATTGGGCAAGGATAAGCCTAGGGAGGACGAAGATGACCTAATTGATCATCCAATGACACAAACACACCTATTGGATGCACAAGATTGGTTAAAAACCCTAATTGGACAAGAATAAGCCTAGGGAGGACGAAAATGACCTAATTGATCATCCAATGACACAAACACACCTATTGGATGCACAAGATTGGTTAAAAACCCTAATTGGACAAGAATATGCCTAGGGAGGACGAAAATGACCTAAATATTATTTCAATGACACAAACAAAGTTATTGGATGCACAAGATTGGTTAAAAACCCTAATTGGACAAGTATAAGCCTAGGGAGGACGAAAATGACCTAATTGATCATCCAATGACACAAACACATTTATTGGATGCACAAGATTGGTTAAAAACCCTAATTGGATAAGAATATGCCTAGGGAGGACGAAAATGATCTAAATATTAATTCAATGACACAAACAAAGTTATTGGATGCACAAGATTGGTTAAAAACCCTAATTGGACAAGAATAAGCCTAGGGAGGACGAAAATGACCTAATTGATCATCCAATGACACAAACACACCAATTGGATGCACAAGATTGGTTTAAAACCCTAGTTGGACAAGAATATGCCTTGGGAGGACAAAAATGACCTAATTGATCATCCAATGACACAAACACACCTATTGGATGCACAAGATTGGTTAAAAACCCCAATTGGACAAGAATAAGCCTAATGAGGACGAAAATGACCTAATTGATCATCCAATGACACAAACACACCTATTGGAAGCACAAGATTGGTTAAAAACCCTAGCTGGACAAGAATATGCCTAGGGAGGACGAAAATGACCTAATTGATCATCCAATGACACAAATGAACTTATTTGTTGCACAAGATTGGTTAAAAACCCTAATTGGACAAGAATAAGCATAGAAAGGACGAAAATGACCTAATTGATCATCCAATGACACAAACACACCTATTGGATGCACAAGATTGGTTAAAAACCCTAATTGGACAAGAATATGCCTAGGGAGGACGAAAATGACCTAAATGTTAATCCAATGACACAAATGAACTTATTGGATGCACAAGATTGGTTAAAAACCCTAATTGGACAAGAATAAGCCTAGGAAGGACGAAAATAACCTAATTGATCATCCAATGACACAAACACACCTATTGGATGCACAAGATTGGTTAAAAACCCTAATTGGACAAGAATATGCCTAGGGAGGACGAAAATCACCTAAATATTAATTCAATGACACAAACAAAGTTATTGGATGCACAAGATTGGTTAAAAACCCTATTTGGACAAGAATAAGCCTAGGGAGAACGAAAATGACCTAAATGTTAATCCAATGACACAACTCAACTTATTTGATGCACAAGATTGGTTAAAAACCTCAATTGGACAAGAATAAGCCTAGGGAGGACGAAAATGACCTAACTGATCATCCAATGACACAAACACACCTATTGGATGCACAAGATTGGTTAAAAACCCTAATTGGACAAGAATATGCCTAGGGAGGACAATAATGACCTAATTGATCATCCAATGACACAAACACACCTATTGGATGCACAAGATTGGTTTAAAACCCTAGTTGGACAAGAATATGCCTAGGGAGGACAAAAATGACCTAATTGATCATCCAATGACACAAACACACCTATTGGATGCACAAGATTGGGTAAAAACCCTAATTGGACAAGAATATGCCTAGGGAGGACGAAAATCACCTAAATATTAATTCAATGACACAAACAAAGTTATTGGATGCACAAGATTGGTTAAAAACCCTATTTGGACAAGCATAAGCCTAGGGAGAACGAAAATGACCTAAATGTTAATCCAATGACACAACTCAACTTATTTGATGCACAAGATTGGTTAAAAACCCTAACTGGACAAGAATAAGTATAGAAAGGACGAAAATGACCTAATTGATCATCCAATGACACAAACACACCTATTGGATGCACAAGATTGGTTAAAAACCCTAATTGGACAAGAATATGCCTAGGGAGGACGAAAATGACCTAAATGTTAATCCAATGACACAAATGAACTTATTGGATGCACAAGATTGGTTAAAAACCCTAATTGGACAAGAATAAGCTTAAGGAGGACGAAAATGACCTAATTGATCATCCAATGATACAAACACACCTATTGGATGCACAAGGTTGGTTAAAAACCCTAGTTGGACAAGAATATGCCTAGGGAGGACGAAAATGACCTAATTGATCATCCAATGACACAAATGAACTTATTGGATGCACAAGATTGGCTAAAAACCCTAATTGGACAAGAATAAGCATAGGGAGGACGAAAATGACCTAATTGATCATCCAATGACACAAACACACCTATTGGATGCACAAGATTGGTTAAAAACCCTAATTGGACAAGAATATGCCTAGGGAGGACGAAAATGACCTAAATGTTAATCCAATGACACAAATGAACTTATTGGATGCACAAGATTGGTTAAAAACCCTAATTGGACAAGAATAAGCCTTGGGAGGACGAAAATGACCTAATTGATCATCCAATGACACAAGCACACCTATTGGATGCACAAGATTGGTTAAAAACCCTAATTGGACAAGAATATGCCTATGGAGGACGAAAATGACCTAAATATTAATTCAAAGACACAAACAAAGTTATTGGATGCACAAGATTGGTTAAAAACCCTAATTGGACAAGAATAAGCCTAGGGAGGACGAAAATGACCTAATTGATCATCCAATGACACAAACACACCTATTGGATGCACAAGATTGGTTAAAAACCCTAATTGGACAAGAATATGCCTAGGGAGGACGAAAATGACCTAAATGTTAATCCAATGACACAAATGAACTTATTGGATGATCAAGATTGCTTAAAAACCCTAATTGGACAAGAATAAGCCTAGGGAGGACGAAAATGACCTAATTGATCATCCAATGACGTAAACACACCTATTGGATGCACAAGATTGGTTAAAAACCCTAACTGGACAAGAATATGCCTAGGGAGGACGAAAATGACCTAATTGATCATCCAATGACACAAACACACCTATTGGATGCACAAGATTGGTTAAAAACCCTAATTGGACAAGAATATGCCTAGGGAGGACGAAAATGACCTAAATGTTAATCCAATGACACAAATGAACTTATTGGATGCACAAGATTGGTTAAAAACCCTAATTGGACAAGAATATACCTTGGGAGGACGAAAATGACCTAAATATTAATTCAATGACACAAACAAACTTATTGGATGCACAAGATTGGTTAAAAACCCTAATTGGACAAGAATAAGCCTAGGGAGGACGAAAATGACCTAATTGATCATCCAATGACACAAACACACCTATTGGATGCACAAGATTGGTTAAAAACCCTAATTGGACAAGAACAAGCCTAGGGAGGACGAAAATGACCTAATTCATCATCCAATGACACAAACACACCTATTGGATGCACAAGATTGGTTAAAAACCATAATTGGACAAGAATAAGCCTAGGGAGGACGAAAATGACCTAATTGATCATCCATTGCCACAAACACACCTATTGGATGCACAAGATTCGTTAAAAACCCTAATTCGACAAGAATATGCCTAGGGAGGACGAAAATGACCTAAATTGATTATCCAATGACACAAACACACCTATTGAATGCACAAGATTGGTTAAAAACCCTAATTGGACAAGAATATACCTAGGGAGGACGAAAATGACCTAAATGTTAATCCAATGACACAAATGAACTTATTGGATGCACAAGATTGGTTAAAAACCCTAATTGGACAAGAATTTGCCTAGGGAGGACGAAAATGACCTAAATATTAATTTAATGACACAAACAAACTTATTGGATTCACAAGATTGATTAAAAACCCTAACTAGACAAGAATATGCCTAGGGAGGACGAAAATGACCTAATTGATCATCCATTGACACAAACACACCTATTGGATGCACAAGATTGGTTAAAAACCCTAATTGGACAAGAATATGCCTAGGGAGGACGAATATGACCTAAATGTTAATCGAATTACACAAATGAACTTATTGGATGCACAAGATTGGTTAAAAACCCTAATTGGACAAGAATAAGCCTAGGGAGAACGAAAATGACCTAAATGTTAATCCAATGACACAACTCAACTTATTGGATGCACAAGATTGGTTAAAAACCCTAATTGGACAAGAATATGCCTAGGGAGGACGCAAATGACCTAATTGATCATCCAATGACACAAACACACCTATTGGATGCACAAGATTGGTTAAAAACCCTAACTGGACAAGAATATGCCTAGGGAGGACGAAAATGACCTAATTGATCATCCAATGACACAAATTAACTTATTGGATGCACAAGATTGGTTAAAAACCCTAATTGGACAAGAATAAGCCTAGGGAGGACGAAAATGACCTAATTGATCATCCAATGACACAAACACACCTATTGGATGCACAAGATTGGTTAAAAACCCTAATTGGACATGAATAAGCTTAAGGAGGACGAAAATGACCTAATTGATCATCCAATGACACAAACACACCTATTGGATGCACAAGATTAGTTAACAACCCTAATTGGACAAGAATATGCCTAGGGAGGACGAAAATGACCTAAATGTTAATCCAATGACACAAATGAACTTTATTGGATGCACAAGATTGGTTAAAAACCCTAATTGGACAAGAATAACCCTAGGGAGGACGAAAATGACCTAATTGATCATCCAATGACATAAACACACATATTGGATGCACAAGATTGGTTAAAAACCCTAATTGGACAAGAATAAGCCTAGGGAGGACGAAAATGACCTAAATGTTAATCCAATGACACAATTGAACTTATTGGATGCACAAGATTGGTTAAAAACCCTAATTGGACAAGAATAAGCCTTGGGAGGACAAAAATGACCTAATTGATCATCCAATGACACAAACACACCTATTGGATGCACAAGATTGGTTAAAAACCCTAATTGGACAAGAATATGCCTAGGGAGGACGAAAATGTCCTAAATATTAATTCAATGACACAAACAAACTTATTGGATGCACAAGATTGGTTAAAAACCCTAATTGGACAAGAATAAGCCTAGGGAGGACGAAAATGACCTAATTGATCATCCAATGACACAAACACACCTATTGGATGCACAAGATTGGTTAAAAACCCTAATTGGACAAGAATATGCCTAGGGAGGACGAAAAGGACCTAAATATTAATTCAATGACACAAACAAACTTATATCATGCACAAGATTTGTTAAAAACCCTAATTGGTCAAGAATATGCCTAGGGAGGACGAAAATGACCTAATTGATCATCCAATGACACAAACACACCTATTGGATGCACAAGATTGGTTAAAAACCCTAATTGGACAAGAATATGCCTAGGGAGGACGAAAATGACCTAAATGTTAATCCAATGACACAAATGAACTTATTGGATGCACAAGATTGGATAAAAACCCTAATTGGACCAGAATAAGCTTAGGGAGGACGAAAATGAGCTAATTGATCATCCAATGACACAAACACACCTATTGGATGCACAAGATTGGTTAAAAACCCTAATTGGACAAGAATAAGCCTAAGGAGGACGAAAATGACCTAATTGATCATCCAATGACACAAACACACCTATTGGATGCACAAGATTGGTTAAAATCCCTAATTGGACAAGAATATGCCTATGGAGGGTGAAAATGACCTAATTGATCATCCAATGACACAAACACACCTATTGGATGCACAAGATTGGTTAAAAACCCTAATTGGACAAGAATAAGCCTAGGGAGGACGAAAATGACCTAATTGATCATCCAATGACACAAACACACCTATTGGATGCACAAGATTGGTTAAAAACCCTAATTGGACAAGAATAAGCCTAGGGAGGACGAAAATGACCTAATTGATCATCCAATGACACAAACACACCTATTGGATGCACAAGATTGGTTAAAAACCCTAATTGGACAAGAATAAGCCTAGGGAGAATGAAAATGACCTTAATGTTAATCCAATGACACAACTCAACTTATTGGATGCACAAGATTGGTTAAAAACCCTAATTGGACAAGAATAAGCCTAGGGAGGACGAAAATGACCTAATTGATCATCCAATGACACAAACACACCTATTGGATGCACAAGATTGGTTAAAAACCCTAATTGGACAAGAAAATGCCTAGGGAGGACGAAAATGATCTAATTGATCATCCAATGACACAAATGAACTTATTGGATGCACAAGATTGGTTAAAGACCCTAATTGGACAAGAATAGGCCTAGGGAGGACGAAAATGACCTAATTGATCATCCAATGACACAAACACACCTATTGGATGCACAAGATTGGTTAAAAACCCTAATTGGACAAGAATATGCCTAGGGAGGACAAAAATGACCTAAATATTAATTTAATGACACAAACAAAGTTACTGGATGCACAAGATTGGTTAAAAACCCTAATTGGACAAGAATAAGCCTAGGGAGGACGAAAATGACCTAATTGATCATCCAATGACACAAACACACCTATTGGATGCACAAGATTGGTTAAAAACCCTAATTGGACAAGAATAGGCCTAGGGGGGACGAAAATGACCTAATTGATCATCCAATGACACAAACACACCTATTGGATGCACAAGATTGGTTAAAAACCCTAATTGGACAAGAATATGCCTAGGGAGGACGAAAATGACCTAAATGTTAATCCAATGACACAAATGAACTTATTGGATGCACAAGATTGGTTAAAAACCCTAATTGGACAAGAATAAGCTTAAGGAGGACGAAAATGACCTAATTGATCATCCAATGATACAAACACACCTATTGGATGCACAAGGTTGGTTAAAAACCCTAGTTGGACAAGAATATGCCTAGGGAGGACGAAAATGACCTAATTGATCATCCAATGACACAAATGAACTTATTGGATGCACAAGATTGGCTAAAAACCCTAATTGGACAAGAATAAGCATAGGGAGGACGAAAATGACCTAATTGATCATCCAATGACACAAACACACCTATTGGATGCACAAGATTGGTTAAAAACCCTAATTGGACAAGAATATGCCTAGGGAGGACGAAAATGACCTAAATGTTAATCCAATGACACAAATGAACTTATTGGATGCACAAGATTGGTTAAAAACCCTAATTGGACAAGAATAAGCCTTGGGAGGACGAAAATGACCTAATTGATCATCCAATGACACAAGCACACCTATTGGATGCACAAGATTGGTTAAAAACCCTAATTGGACAAGAATATGCCTATGGAGGACGAAAATGACCTAAATATTAATTCAAAGACACAAACAAAGTTATTGGATGCACAAGATTGGTTAAAAACCCTAATTGGACAAGAATAAGCCTAGGGAGGACGAAAATGACCTAATTGATCATCCAATGACACAAACACACCTATTGGATGCACAAGATTGGTTAAAAACCCTAATTGGACAAGAATATGCCTAGGGAGGACGAAAATGACCTAAATGTTAATCCAATGACACAAATGAACTTATTGGATGATCAAGATTGCTTAAAAACCCTAATTGGACAAGAATAAGCCTAGGGAGGACGAAAATGACCTAATTGATCATCCAATGACGTAAACACACCTATTGGATGCACAAGATTGGTTAAAAACCCTAACTGGACAAGAATATGCCTAGGGAGGACGAAAATGACCTAATTGATCATCCAATGACACAAACACACCTATTGGATGCACAAGATTGGTTAAAAACCCTAATTGGACAAGAATATGCCTAGGGAGGACGAAAATGACCTAAATGTTAATCCAATGACACAAATGAACTTATTGGATGCACAAGATTGGTTAAAAACCCTAATTGGACAAGAATATACCTTGGGAGGACGAAAATGACCTAAATATTAATTCAATGACACAAACAAACTTATTGGATGCACAAGATTGGTTAAAAACCCTAATTGGACAAGAATAAGCCTAGGGAGGACGAAAATGACCTAATTGATCATCCAATGACACAAACACACCTATTGGATGCACAAGATTGGTTAAAAACCCTAATTGGACAAGAATATGCCTAGGGAGGACGAAAATGACCTAATTGATCATCCAATGACACAAATGAACTTATTGGATGCACAAGATTAGTTAAAAACCCAAATTGGACATGAATAAGCCTAGGGAGGACAAAAATAACCTAATTGATCATCAAATGACACAAACACACCTATTGGATGCACAAGATTGGTTAAAAACCCTAATTGGACAAGAATATGCCTAGGGAGGACGAAAATGACCTAAATGTTAATCCAATGACACAAATGAACTTATTGGATGCACAAGATTGGTTAAAAACCCTAATTGGACAAGAATAAGCCTAGGGAGGACGAAAATGACCTAATTGATCATCCAATGACACAAACAATCCTATTGGATGCACAAGATTGGTTAAAAACCCTAATTGGACAAGAATATGCCTAGGGAGGACGAAAATGACCTAAATGTTAATCCAATGACACAAATGAACTTATTGGATGCACAAGATTGGTTAAAAACCCTAATTGGACAAGAATAAGCCTAGGGAGGACGAAAATGACCTAAATGTTAATCCAATGACACAACTCAACTTATTGGATGCACAAGATTGGTTAAAAACCCTAATTGGACAAGAATATGCCTAGGGAGGACGCAAATGACCTAATTGATCATCCAATGACACAAACACACCTATTGGATGCACAAGATTGGTTAAAAACCCTAACTGGACAAGAATATGCCTAGGGAGGACGAAAATGACCTAATTGATCATCCAATGACACAAATGAACTTATTGGATGCACAAGATTGGTTAAAAACCCTAATTGGACAAGAATAAGCCTAGGGAGGACGAAAATGACCTAATTGATCATTCAATGACACAAACAAACCTATTGGATGCACAAGATTGGTTAAAAACCCTAATTGGACAAGAATATGCCTAGGGAGGACGAATATGACCTAAATGTTAATTGAATTACACAAATGAACTTATTGGATGCACAAGATTGTTTAAAAACCCTAATTGGACAAGAATAAGCCTAGGGAGAACGAAAATGACCTAAATGTTAATCCAATGACACAACTCAACTTATTGGATGCACAAGAATGGTTAAAAACCCTAATTGGACAAGAATAAGCCTAGGGAGGACGAAAATGACCTAATTGATCATCCAATGACACAAACACACCTATTGGATGCACAAGATTGGTTAAAAACCTTAGTTGGACAAAAATATGCCTAGGGAGGACGAAAATGACCTAATTGATCATCCAATGACACAAATGAACTTATTCGATGCACAAGATTGGTTAAAAACCCTAATTGGACAAGAATATGCCTAAGGAGGACGAAAATGACCTAATTGATCATCCAATGACACAAACACACCTATTGGATGCACAAGATTGGTTAAAAACCCTAATTGGACAAGAATATGCCTAGGGAGGACGAAAATGACCTAAATGTTAATCCAATGACACAAATGAACTTATTGGATGCACAAGATTGGTTAAAAACCCTAATTGGACAAGAATAAGCTTAAGGAGGACGAAAATGACCTAATTGATCATCCAATGATACAAACACACCTATTGGATGCACAAGGTTGGTTAAAAACCCTAGTTGGACAAGAATATGCCTAGGGAGGACGAAAATGACCTAATTGATCATCCAATGACACAAATGAACTTATTGGATGCACAAGATTGGCTAAAAACCCTAATTGGACAAGAATAAGCATAGGGAGGACGAAAATGACCTAATTGATCATCCAATGACACAAACACACCTATTGGATGCACAAGATTGGTTAAAAACCCTAATTGGACAAGAATATGCCTAGGGAGGACGAAAATGACCTAAATGTTAATCCAATGACACAAATGAACTTATTGGATGCACAAGATTGGTTAAAAACCCTAATTGGACAAGAATAAGCCTTGGGAGGACGAAAATGACCTAATTGATCATCCATTGACACAAACACACCTATTGGATGCACAAGACTGGTTAAAAACCCTAGTAGGACAAGAATATGCCTAGGAAGGACGAAAATGACTTAGTTGATCATTTAATGACACAAATGAACTTATTGGATGCACAAGATTGGTTAAAAACCATAATTGGACAAGAATAAGCCTAGGGAGGACGAAAATGACCTAATTGATCATCCAATGACACAAACACACCTATTGGATGCACAAGATTGGTTAAAAACCCTAATTGGACAAGAATATGCCTAGGGAGGACGAAAATGACCTAAATGTTAATCCAATGACACAAATGAACTTATTGGATGCACAAGTTTGGTTAAAAACCCTAATTGGACAAGAATAAGCCTAAGGAGGACGTAAATGACCTAATTGATCATCCAATGACACAAACACACCTATTGGATGCACAAGGTTGGTTAAAAACCCTAGTTGGACAAGAATATGCCTAGGAAGGACGAAAATGACCTAATTGATCATCCAATGAATCAAATGAACTTATTGGATGCACAAGATTAGTTAAAAACCCTAATTGGACAAGAATAAGCATAGGGAGGACGAAAATGACCTAATTGATCATCCTATGACACAAACACACCTATTGGATGCACAATATTGGTTAAAAACCCTAATTGGACAAGAATATGCCTAGGGAGGACGAAAATGACCTAAATGTTAATCCAATGACACAAATGAACTTATTGGATGCACAAGATTGGTTAAAAACCCTAATTGGGCAAGAATAAGCCTAGGGAGGACGAAAATGACCTAATTGATCATCCAATGACACAAACACACCTATTGGATGCACGAGATTGGTTAAAACCCCTAATTGGACAAGAATAAGCCTAGGGAGGACGAAAATGACCTAATTGATCATCCATTGCCACAAACACACCTATTGGATGCCCAAGATTGGTTAAAAACCCTATTTGGACAAGAATAAGCCTAGGGAGGGCGAAAATGACCTAATAGATCATCCAATGATACAAACACACCTATGGGATGCACAAGGTTGGTTAAAAACCCTAATTGGACAAGAATATGCCTAGGGAGGACGAAAATGACCTAAATATAAATTCAATGACACAATCAAAGTTATTGGATGCACAAGATAGGTTAAAAACCCTAATTGGACAAGAATAAGCCTAGCGAGGACGAAAATGACCTAATTGATCATCCAATGACACAAACACACCTATTGGATGCACAAGATTGGTTAAAAACCCTAATTGGACAAGAATAAGCCTAGGGAGGACGAAAATGACCTAATTGATCATCCAATGACACAAACACACCTATTGGACGCACAAGATTGGTTAAAAACCCTAATTGGACAAGAATAAGCCTAGGGAGGACGAAAATGACCTAATTGATCATCCAATGACACAAACACACCTATTGCATGCACAAGATTGGTTAAAAGCCCTAATTGGACAAGAATATGCCTAGGGAGGACAAAAATGACCTAAATATTAATTCAATGACACAAACAAAGTTATTGGATGCACAAGATTGGTTAAAAACCCTAATTGGACAAGAATAAGCCTAGGGAAGATGAAAATGACCTAATTGATCATCCAATGACACAAACACACCTATTGGATGCACAAGATTGGTTAAAAACCCTAATTGGACAAGAATAAGCCTAGGGAGGACGAAAATGACCTAATTGATCATCCAACGACAAAAAACACCTTTTGGATGCACAAGATTGGTTAAAAACCCTAGTTGGACAAGAATATGCCTATGGAGGACGAAAATGACCTAATTGATCATCCAATGACACAAACACACCTATTGGATGCACAAGATTGGTTAAAAACCCTAATTGGACAAGAATATGCCTAGGGAGGACGAAAATGACCTAAATATTAATTCAATGACACAAACAAACTTATCGGATGCACAAGATTGATTAAAAACCCTAATTGGACAAGAATAGGCCTACGGAGGGCGAAAATGACCTAATTGATCATCCAAAGAAACAAACACACCTATTGGATGCACAAGATTGGTTAAAAACCCTAATTGGACAAGAATAAGCCTAGGGAGGACGAAAATGACCTAATTGATCATCCAATGACACAAACACACCTATTGGATGCACAAGATTGGTTAAAAACCCTAATTGGACAAGAATAAGCCTAGGGAGGACGAAAATGACCTAATTGATCATCCAATGACACAAACACACCTATTGGATGCACAAGATTGGTTAAAAACCCTAATTGGACAAGAATATGCCTAGGGAGGACGAAAATGACCTAAATGTTAATCCAATGACACAAATGAACTTATTGGATGCACCAGATTGGTTAAAAACCCTAACTGGACAAGAATAAGCCTAGGGAGGACGAAAATGACCTAATTGATCATCCAATGACACAAACACACCTATTGGATGCACAAGATTGGTTAAAAACCCTAATTGGACAAGAATAAGCCTAGGGAGGACGAAAATGACCTAATTGATCATCCAATGACACAAACACACTTATTGGATGAACAAGATTGGTTAAAAACCCTAATTGGACAAGAATAAGCCTAGGGAGGACGAAAATGACCTAATTGATCATCCAATGACACAAACACACCTATTGGATGCACAAGATTGGTTAAAAACCCTAATTGGACAAGAATAAGCCTAGGGAGGACGAAAATGACCTAATTGATCATCCAATGCCACAAACACACCTATTGGATGCACAAGATTGGTTAAAAACTCTAATTGGACAAGAATATGCCTAGGGAGGACGAAAATGACCTAATTGATCATCCAATGACACAAACACACCTATTGGATGCACAAGATTGGTTAAAAACCCTAATTGGACAAGAATAAGCCTAGGGAGGAAGAAAATGACCTAAATTATCATCCAATGACACAAACACACCTATTGGATGCACAAGATTGGTTTAAAAACCTAATTGGACAAGAATAAGCATAGGGAGGATCAAAATTGCCTAATTGATCATCCAATGACACAAACACACCTATTGGATGCACAAGATTGGTTAAAAACCCTAATTGGACAAGAATATGCCTAGGGAGGACGAAAATGACCTAAATGTTAATCCAATGACACAAATGAACTTATTGGATGCACAAGTTTGGTTAAAAACCCTAATTGGACAAGAATAAGCCTAGGGAGGATCAAAATGACATAATTGATCATCCAATGACACAAACACACCTATTGGATGCACAAGATTGGTTAAAAACCCTAATTGGACAAGAATATGCCTAGGGAGGACGAAAATGACCTAAATGTTAATCCAATGACACAAATGAACTTATTCGATGCACAAGATTGGTTAAAAACCGTAATTGGACAAGAATAAGCCTATGGAGGACGAAAATGACCTAATTGATCATCCAATGACACAAACACACCAATTGGATGCACAAGATTGGTTAAAAACCCTAATTGGACAAGAATATGCCTAGGGAGGACGAAAATGACCTAAATATTAATTCAATGACACAAACAAACTTATCGGATGCACAAGATTGGTTAAAAACCCTAATTCGACAAGAATTAGCCTAGGGAGGACGAAAATGACCTAATTGATCATCCAATGACACAAACACACCTATTGGATGCACAAGATGGTTAAAAACCCTAATTGGACAAGAATAAGCCTAGGGAGGACGAAAATGACCTAATTGATCATCCAATGACACAAACACACCTATTGGATGCACAAGATTGGTTAAAAACCCTAATTGGACAAGAATATGCCTAGGGAGGACGAAAATGACCTAATTGATCATCCAATGACACAAACACACCTATTGGATGCACAAGATTGGTTAAAAACCCTAATTGGACAAGAATATGTCTAGGGAGGAATAAAATGACCTAAATATTAATTCAATGACACAAATGAACTTATTGGATGCACAAGATTGGTTAAAAACCCTAATTGGACAAGAATAAGCCTAGGGAGGACGAAAATGACCTAATTGATCATCCAATGACACAAACACACCTATTGGATGCACAAGATTGGTTAAAAACCCTAATTGGACAAGAATATGCCTATGGAGGACGAAAATGACCTAAATATTAATTCAATGACACAAATGAACTTATTGGATGCACAAGATTGGTTAAAAACCCTAGTTGAACAAGAATATGCATAGGGAGGACGAAAATGACCTAATTGATCATCCAATGACACAAATGAACTTATTGGATGCACAAGATTGGTTAAAAATCCTAATTGGACTAGAATAAGCCTAGCGAGGACGAAATTGACCTAATTGATCATCCAATGACACAAACACACCTATTGGATGCACAAGATTGGTTAAAAACCCTAATTGGACAAGAATATGCCTAGGGAGGACGAAAATGACCTAAATGTTAATCCAATGACACAAATGAACTTATTGGATGCACAAGATTGGTTAAAAACCCTAATTGGACAAGAATAAGCCTTGGGGGGACGAAAATGACCTAATTGATCATCAAATGACACAAACACACCTATTGGATGCACAAGACTGGTTAAAAACCCTAATTGGATAAGAATATGCCTTGGAAGGACGAAAATGACATAATTGATCATCCAATGACACAAACACACCTATTGAATGCACAAGATTGGTTAAAAACCCTAATTGGACAAGAATATGCCTAGGGAGGAGGAAAATGACCTAAATATTAATTCAATGACACAAACAAAGTTATTGGATGCACAAGATTGGTTAAAAACCCTAATTGGACAAGAATAAGCCTTGGGAGGACGAAAATGACGTAATTGATCATCCAATAACACAAACACACCTATTGGATTCCCAAGATTGGTTAAAAACCCTAATTGGACAAGAATATGCCTAGGGAGGACGAAAATGACCTAATTGATCATTCAATGACACAAACAAACTTATTGGATGCACAAGATTGGTTAAAAACCCTAATTGGACAAGAATATGTCTAGGGAGGTCGAAAATGACCTAAATATTAATTCAATGACACAAACAAAGTTATTGGTTGCACAAGATTGGTTAAAAACCCTAATTGGACAAGAATAAGCCTAGGGAGGACGAAAATGACCTAATTGGTCATCCAATGACACAAATGAACTTATTGGATGCACAAGATTGGTTAAAAACCCTAATTGGACAAGAATAAGCCTAGGGAGGACGAAAATGACCTAATTGATCATCCAATGACACAAACACACCTATTGGATGCACAAGATTGGTTAAAAACCCTAATTGGACAAGAATATGCCTAGGGAGGACGAAAATGACCTAAATGTTAATCCAATGACACAAATGAACTTATTGGATGCACAAGATTGGTTAAAATCCCTAATTGGACAAGAATAAGCCTAGGGAGTACGAAAATGACCTAATTGATCATCCAACGACAGAAACACACCTATTGGATGCACAAGATTGGTTAAAAACCCTAATTGGACAAGAATAAGCCTAGGGAGGACGAAAATTACCTAATTGATCATCCAATGACACAAACACACCTATTGGATGCACAAGATTGGTTAAACACCCTAATTGGACAAGAATATGCCTAGGGAGGACGAAAATGACCTAAATATTAATTCAATGACACAAACAAACTTATTGGATGCACAAGATTGATTAAAAACCCTAATTGGACAAGAATAAGCCTAGGGAGGACGAAAACGACCTAATTGATCATCCAATGACACAAACACACCTATTGGATGCACAAGATTGGTTAAAAACCCTAGTTGGACAAGAACATGCCTAGGGAGGACGAAAATGACCTAATTGATCATTCAATGACACAAACAAACTTATTGGATGCACAAGATTGGTTAAAAACCCTAATTGGACAAGAATAAGCCTAGGGAGGACGAGAATGAGCTAATTGATCATCCAATGACACAAACACACCTATTGGATGCACAAGATTGGTTAAAAACCCAAACTGGACAAGAATATGCCTAAGGAGGACGAAAATGACCTAATTGATCATCCAATAACACAAATGAACTTATTGGATGCACAAGATTGGTTAAAAACCCTAATTGGACAAGAATATGCCTAGGGAGGACGAATATGACCAAAATGTTAATCCAATAACACAAATGAACTTATTGGATGCACAAGATTGGTTAAAAACCCTAATTGGACAAGAATAAGCCTAGGGAGGACGAAAATGACCTAATTGATCATCCAATGACACAAACACACCTATTGGATGCACAAGATTGGTTAAAAACCCTAATTGGACAAGAATATGCCTAGGGAGGACGAAAATGACCTAAATGTTAATCCAATGACACAAATGAACTTATTGGATGCACAAGATTGGTTAAAAACCCTAATTGGACAAGAATAAGCCTAGGAAGGACGAAAATGACCTAATTGATCATCCAATGACACAAACATACCTGTTGGAAGCACAAGATTGGTTAAAAACCCTAGTTGGACAAGAATATGCCTAGGGAGGACGAAAATGACATAATTGATCATCCAATGACACAAATGAACTTATTGGATGCACAAGATTGGTTAAAAACCCTAATTGGACAAGAATAAGCCTAGGGAGGACGAAAATGACCTAATTGATCATCCAATGACACAAACACACCTATTGGATGCACAAGATTGGTTAAAAACCCTAATTGGACAAGAATATGCCTAGGGAGGACGAAAATGACCTAAATGTTAATCCAATGACACAAATGAACTTATTGGATGCACAAGATTGGTGAAAAACCCTAATTGGACAAGAATAAGCCTTGGGAGGATGAAAATGACCTGATTGATCATCCAATGACACAAACACACCTATTGGATGCACAAGATTGGTTAAAAACCATAATTGGACAAGAATATGCCTAGGAAGGACGAAAATGACCTAATTGATCATCCAATGACACAAATGAACTTATTGGATGCACAAGATTGGTTAAAAACCCTAATTGGACAAGAATAAGCCTAGGGAGGACGAAAATGACCTAATTGATCATCCAATGACACAAACACACCTATTGGATGCACAAGATTGGTTAAAAACCCTAATTGGACAAGAATATGCCTAGGGAGGACGAAAATGACCTAAATGTTAATCCAATGACACAAATGAACTTATTGGATGATCAAGATTGCTTAAAAACCCTAATTGGACAAGAATAAGCATAGGGAGGACGAAAATGACCTAATTGATCATCTAATGACACAAACACACCTATTGGATGCACAAGATTGGTTAAAAACCCTAACTGGACAAGAATATGCCTAGGGAGTACGAAAATGACCTAATTGATCATCCAATGACACAAATTAACTTATTGGATGCACAAGATTGGTTAAAAACCCTAATTGGACAATAATAAGCCTAGGGAGGACGAAAATGACCTAATTGATCATCCAATGACACAAACACACCTATTGGATGCACAAGATTGGTTAAAAACCCTAATTGGACAAGAATATGCCTAGGGAGGACGAAAATGACCTAAATGTTAATCCAATGACACAAATGAACTTATTGGATGATCAAGATTGCTTAAAAACCCTAATTGGACAAGAATAAGCCTAGGGAGGACGAAAATGACCTAATTGATCATCCAATGACGTAAACACACCTATTGGATGCACAAGATTGGTTAAAAACCCTAACTGGACAAGAATATGCCTAGGGAGGACGAAAATGACCTAATTGATCATCCAATGACACAAACACACCTATTGGATGCACAAGATTGGTTAAAAACCCTAATTGGACAAGAATATGCCTAGGGAGGACGAAAATGACCTAAATGTTAATCCAATGACACAAATGAACTTATTGGATGCACAAGATTGGTTAAAAACCCTAATTGGACAAGAATATACCTTGGGAGGACGAAAATGACCTAAATATTAATTCAATGACACAAACAAACTTATTGGATGCACAAGATTGGTTAAAAACCCTAATTGGACAAGAATAAGCCTAGGGAGGACGAAAATGACCTAATTGATCATCCAATGACACAAACACACCTATTGGATGCACAAGATTGGTTAAAAACCCTAATTGGACAAGAATAAGCCTAGGGAGGACGAAAATGACCTAATTGATCATCCAATGACACAAACACACCTATTGGATGCACAAGATTGGTTAAAAACCCTAATTGGACAAGAATATGCCTAGGGAGGACGAAAATGACCTAAATGTTAATCCAATGACACAAATGAACTTATTGGATGCACAAGATTGGTTAAAAACCTAATTCGACAAAAATAAGCCTAGGGAGAATGAAAATGACCTAAATATTAATCCAATGACACAACTCAACTTATTGGATGCACAAGATTGGTTAAAAACCCTAATTGGACAAGAATAACCCTAGGGAGGACGAAAATGACCTAATTGATCATCCAATGACACAAACACACCTATTGGATGCACAAGATTGGTTAAAAACCCTAATTGGACAAGAATATGCCTAGGGAGGACGAAAATGACCTAAATGTTAATTCAACGACACAAACAAACTTATCGGATGCACAAGATTGGTTAAAAACCCTAATTGGACAAGAATAAGCCTAGGGAGGACGAAAATGACCTAAATGTTAATCCAATGACACAACTCAACTTATTGGATGCACAAAATTGGTTAAAAACCCTAATTGGACAAGAATATGCCTAGGGAGGACAAAAATGACCTAATTGATCATCCAATGACACAAACACACCTATTGGATGCACAAGATTGGTTAAAAACCCTAATTGGACAAGAATATGCCTAGGGAGGACGAAAATGACCTAATTGATCATCCAATGACACAAACACACCTATTGGATGCACAAGATTGGTTGAAAACCCTAATTGGACAAGAATATGCCTAGGGAGGACGAAAATGACCTAATTGATCATCCAATGACACAAATGAACTTGTTGGATGCACAAGATTAGTTAAAAACCCTAATTGGACAAGAATAAGGCTAGGGAGGACGAAAATAACCTAATTGATCATCCAATGACACTAACACACCTATTGGATGCACAAGATTGGTCTAAAACTATAGTTGGACAAGAATATGCCTAGGGAGGACGAAAATGACCTAAATGTTAATCCAATGACACAAATGAACTTATTGGATGCACAAGATTGGTTAAAAACCCTAATTGGACAAGAATAAGCCTAGGGAGGACGAAAATGACCTAAATGTTAATCCAATGACACAACTCAACTTATTGGATGCACAAGATTGGTTAAAAACTCTAATAGGGCAAGAATAAGCCTAGGGAGGACGAAAATGACCTAATTGATCATCCAATGACACAAACACACCTATTGGATGCACAAGATTGGTTAAAAACCCTAATTGGACAAGAATAAGCCTAGGGAGGACGAAAATGACCTAATTCATCATCCAATGACACAAACACACCTATTTGATGCACAAGATTGGTTAAAAACCCTAATTGGACAAGAATAAGCCTAGGGAGGACGAAAATGACCTAATTGATCATCCAATGACACAAACACACCTATTGGATGCACAATATTGGTTAAAAACCCTAATTGGACAAGAATAAGCCTAAGGAGGACAAAAATAACCTAATTGATCATCCAATGACACAAACACACCTATTGGATGCACAAGATTGGTTAAAAACCCTAATTGGACAAGAATATGCCTAGGGAGGACGAAAATGACCTAAATGTTAATCCAATGACACAAATGAACTTATTGGATGCACAAGATTGGTTAAAAACCCTAATTGGACAAGAATAAACCTAGGGAGGACGAAAATGACCTAAATGTTAATCCAATGACACAACTCAACTTATTGGATGCACAAGATTGGTTAAAAACATTAATTGGACAAGAATAAGCCTATGGAGGACGAAAATGACCTAATTGATTATCCAATGACACAAACACACCTATTGGATGCACAAGATTGGTTAAAAACCCAATTTGGACAAGAATAAGCCTAGGGATGACGAAAATGACCTAAATGTTAATCCAATGACACAACTCAACTTATTGGATGCACAAGATTGGTTAAAAACCCTAATTGGACAAGAATAAGCCTAGGGAGGACGAAAATGAACTAATTGATCATCCAATGACACAAACACACCTATTGGATGCACAAGATTGGTTAAAAACGCTAATTGGACAAGAATATGCCTAGGGAGGACGAAAATGACCTAATTGATCATCCAATGACACAAATGAACTTATTGGATGCACAAGATTAGTTAAAAACCCTAATTGGACAAGAATATGCATAGGGAGGACGAAAATAACCTAATTGATCATCCAATGACACAAACACACCTATTGGATGCACAAGATTGGTTAAAAACCCTAATTGGACAAGAATATGCCTAGGGAGGACGAAAATGACCTAATTGATCATCCAATGACACAAACACACCTATTGGATGCACAAGATCGGTTAAAAACCCTAATAAGACAAGAATAAGCCTAGGGAGGACGAAAATGACCTAATTAATCATCCAATGACACAAACACACCTATTGGATGCACAAGATTGGTTAAAAACCCTAATTGGACAAGAATATGCCTAGCGAGGACGAAAATGACCTAATTGATCATCCAATGACACAAACACACCTATTGGATGCACAAGATTGGTTAAAAACCCTAATTGGACAAGAATATGCCTAGGGAGGACGAAAATGACCTAAATATTAATTCAATGACACAAACAAACTTATCGGATGCCCAAGAGTGGTTAAAAACCCTAATTGGACAAGAATAAGCCTAGGGAGGACGAAAATGACCTAATTGATCATCCAATGACACAAACACACCTATTGGATGCACAAGATTGGTTAAAAACCCTAATTGGACAAGAATATTCCTAGGGAGGACGAAAATGACCTAAATGATCATCCAATGACACAAACACTCCTATTGGATGCACAAGATTGGTTAAAAACCCTAATTGGACAAGAATATGCCTAGGGAGGACGAATATGATCTAAATGTTAATCCAATAATACAAATGAACTTATTGGATGCACAAGATTGGTTAAAAACCCTAATTGGACAAGAATAAGCCTAGGGAGGACGAAAATGACCTAATTGATCATCCAATGACACAAACACACCTATTGGATGCACAAGATTGGTTAAAAACCCTAATTGGACAAGAATAAGCCTAGGGAGGACGAAAATGACCTAATTGATCATCCAATGACACAAACACACCTATTGGATGCACAAGATTGGTTTAAAACCCTAGTTGGACAAGAATATGCCTAGGGAGGACAAAAATGACCTAATTGATCATCCAATGACACAAACACACCTATTGGATGCACAAGATTGGGTAAAAACCCTAATTGGACAAGAATATGCCTAGGGAGGACGAAAATCACCTAAATATTAATTCAATGACACAAACAAAGTTATTGGATGCACAAGATTGGTTAAAAACCCTATTTGGACAAGCATAAGCCTAGGGAGAACGAAAATGACCTAAATGTTAATCCAATGACACAACTCAACTTATTTGATGCACAAGATTGGTTAAAAACCCTAACTGGACAAGAATAAGTATAGAAAGGACGAAAATGACCTAATTGATCATCCAATGACACAAACACACCTATTGGATGCACAAGATTGGTTAAAAACCCTAATTGGACAAGAATATGCCTAGGGAGGACGAAAATGACCTAAATGTTAATCCAAAGACACAAATGAACTTATTGGATGCACAAGATTGGTTAAAAACCCTAATTGGACAAGTATAAGCCTAGGGAGGACGAAAATGACCTAATTGATCATCCAATGACACAAACACATTTATTGGATGCACAAGATTGGTTAAAAACCCTAATTGGATAAGAATATGCCTAGGGAGGACGAAAATGATCTAAATATTAATTCAATGACACAAACAAAGTTATTGGATGCACAAGATTGGTTAAAAACCCTAATTGGACAAGAATAAGCCTAGGGAGGACGAAAATGACCTAATTGATCATCCAATGACACAAACACACCAATTGGATGCACAAGATTGGTTTAAAACCCTAGTTGGACAAGAATATGCCTTGGGAGGACAAAAATGACCTAATTGATCATCCAATGACACAAACACACCTATTGGATGCACAAGATTGGTTAAAAACCCCAATTGGACAAGAATAAGCCTAATGAGGACGAAAATGACCTAATTGATCATCCAATGACACAAACACACCTATTGGAAGCACAAGATTGGTTAAAAACCCTAGCTGGACAAGAATATGCCTAGGGAGGACGAAAATGACCTAATTGATCATCCAATGACACAAATGAACTTATTTGTTGCACAAGATTGGTTAAAAACCCTAATTGGACAAGAATAAGCATAGAAAGGACGAAAATGACCTAATTGATCATCCAATGACACAAACACACCTATTGGATGCACAAGATTGGTTAAAAACCCTAATTGGACAAGAATATGCCTAGGGAGGACGAAAATGACCTAAATGTTAATCCAATGACACAAATGAACTTATTGGATGCACAAGATTGGTTAAAAACCCTAATTGGACAAGAATAAGCCTAGGAAGGACGAAAATAACCTAATTGATCATCCAATGACACAAACACACCTATTGGATGCACAAGATTGGTTAAAAACCCTAATT
Organism: Cicer pinnatifidum; assembly: GCA_037974775.1. Lineage (NCBI taxonomy): Eukaryota > Viridiplantae > Streptophyta > Magnoliopsida > Fabales > Fabaceae > Cicer > Cicer pinnatifidum. The sequence goes on from JBBPBR010001012.1 coordinate 43,301, forward strand.
GGACAAGAATATGCCTAGGGAGGACGAAAATCACCTAAATATTAATTCAATGACACAAACAAAGTTATTGGATGCACAAGATTGGTTAAAAACCCTATTTGGACAAGAATAAGCCTAGGGAGAACGAAAATGACCTAAATGTTAATCCAATGACACAACTCAACTTATTTGATGCACAAGATTGGTTAAAAACCTCAATTGGACAAGAATAAGCCTAGGGAGGACGAAAATGACCTAACTGATCATCCAATGACACAAACACACCTATTGGATGCACAAGATTGGTTAAAAACCCTAATTGGACAAGAATATGCCTAGGGAGGACAATAATGACCTAATTGATCATCCAATGACACAAACACACCTATTGGATGCACAAGATTGGTTTAAAACCCTAGTTGGACAAGAATATGCCTAGGGAGGACAAAAATGACCTAATTGATCATCCAATGACACAAACACACCTATTGGATGCACAAGATTGGGTAAAAACCCTAATTGGACAAGAATATGCCTAGGGAGGACGAAAATCACCTAAATATTAATTCAATGACACAAACAAAGTTATTGGATGCACAAGATTGGTTAAAAACCCTATTTGGACAAGCATAAGCCTAGGGAGAACGAAAATGACCTAAATGTTAATCCAATGACACAACTCAACTTATTTGATGCACAAGATTGGTTAAAAACCCTAACTGGACAAGAATAAGTATAGAAAGGACGAAAATGACCTAATTGATCATCCAATGACACAAACACACCTATTGGATGCACAAGATTGGTTAAAAACCCTAATTGGACAAGAATATGCCTAGGGAGGACGAAAATGACCTAAATGTTAATCCAATGACACAAATGAACTTATTGGATGCACAAGATTGGTTAAAAACCCTAATTGGACAAGAATAAGCTTAAGGAGGACGAAAATGACCTAATTGATCATCCAATGATACAAACACACCTATTGGATGCACAAGGTTGGTTAAAAACCCTAGTTGGACAAGAATATGCCTAGGGAGGACGAAAATGACCTAATTGATCATCCAATGACACAAATGAACTTATTGGATGCACAAGATTGGCTAAAAACCCTAATTGGACAAGAATAAGCATAGGGAGGACGAAAATGACCTAATTGATCATCCAATGACACAAACACACCTATTGGATGCACAAGATTGGTTAAAAACCCTAATTGGACAAGAATATGCCTAGGGAGGACGAAAATGACCTAAATGTTAATCCAATGACACAAATGAACTTATTGGATGCACAAGATTGGTTAAAAACCCTAATTGGACAAGAATAAGCCTTGGGAGGACGAAAATGACCTAATTGATCATCCAATGACACAAGCACACCTATTGGATGCACAAGATTGGTTAAAAACCCTAATTGGACAAGAATATGCCTATGGAGGACGAAAATGACCTAAATATTAATTCAAAGACACAAACAAAGTTATTGGATGCACAAGATTGGTTAAAAACCCTAATTGGACAAGAATAAGCCTAGGGAGGACGAAAATGACCTAATTGATCATCCAATGACACAAACACACCTATTGGATGCACAAGATTGGTTAAAAACCCTAATTGGACAAGAATATGCCTAGGGAGGACGAAAATGACCTAAATGTTAATCCAATGACACAACTCAACTTATTGGATGCACAAGATTGGTTAAAAACCCTAATTGGACAAGAATAAGCCTAGGGAGGACGAAAATAACCTAATTGATCATCCAATGACACAAACACACCTATTGGATGCACAAGATTGGTTGAAAACCCTAATTGCACAAGAATATGCCTAGGGAGGAGGAAAATGACCTAAATGTTAATCCAATGACACAAATGAACTTATGGGATGCACAAGATTGGTTAAAAATCCTAATTGGACAAGAATAAGCCTAGGGAGGACGAAAATGACCTAAATGCTAATCCAATGACACAACTCAACTTATTGGATGCACAAGATTGGTTAAAAACCCTAATTGGGCAAGAATAAGCCTAGGGAGGACGAAAATGACCTAATTGATCATCCAATGACACAAACACACCTATTGGATGCACAAGATTGGTTAAAAACCCTAATTGGACAAGAATAAGCCTAGGGAGGACGAAAATGACCTAATTGATCATCCAATGACACAAACACACCTATTGGATGCACAAGATTGGTTAAAAACCCTAGTTGGACAAGAATATGCCTAAGGAGGACGAAAATGACCTAATTGATCATCCAATGACACAAATGAACTTATTTGATGCACAAGATTGGTTAAAAACCCTAATTGGACAAGAATAAGCCTAGGGAGGACAAAAATGACCTAATTGATCATCCAATGACACAAACACACCTATTGGATGCACAAGATTGGTTAAAAACCCTAATTGGACAAGAATAAGCCTAGGGAGGACGAAAATGACCTAATTGATCATCCAATGACACAAACACACCTATTGGATGCACAAGATTGGTTAAAAACCCTAATTGGACAAGAATAAGCCTAGGGAGGACGAAAATGACCTAATTGATCATCCAATGACACAAACACACCTATTGGATGCACAAGATTGGTTAAAAACTCTAATTGGACAAGAATATGCCTAGGGAGGACGAAAATGACCTAATTGATCATCCAATGATACAAACACACCTATTGGATGCACAAGATTGGTTAAAAACCCTAATTGGACAAGAATAAGCCTAGGGAGGACGAAAATGACCTAATTGAACATCCAATGACACAAACACACCTATTGGATGCACAAGATTGGTTAAAAACCCTAACTGGACAAGAATATGCCTAAGGATGACGAAAATGACCTAATTGATCATCCAATGACACAAACACACCTATTGGATGCACAAGATTTGGTTAAAAACCCTAATTGGACAAGAATATGCCTAGGGAGGACGAATATGACCAAAATGTAAATCCAATAACACAAATGAACTTATTGGATGCACAAGATTGGTTAAAAACACTAATTGGACAAGAATAAGCCTAGAGAGGACGAAAATGACCTAATTGATCATCCAATGACACAAACACACCTATTGGATGCACAAGATTGGTTAAAAACCCTAATTGGACAAGAATAAGCCTAGGGAGTACGAAAATGACCTAATTGATCATCCAATGACACAAACACACCTATTGGATGCACAAGATTGGTTAAAAACTCTAATTTGACAAGAATATGCCTTGGGAGGACGAAAATGACGTAATTGATCATCCAATGACACAAACACACCTATTGGATGCACAAGATTGGTTAAAAACCATAACTTGATAAGAATAAGCCTAGGAAGGACGAAAATGACCTAATTGATCATCCAATGACACAAACACACCTATTGGATACACAAGATTGGTTAAAAACCCTAATTGGACAAGAATATGCCTAGGGAGGACGAAAATGACCTAAATATTAATTTAATGACACAAACAAACTTATTGGATGCACAAGATTGGTTAAAAACCCTAAT
>JBBPBR010001013.1:0-50961 GCA_037974775.1 Cicer pinnatifidum
TGTTTGTGTCATTGAATTAATATTTAGGTCATTTTCGTCCTCCCTAGGCATATTCTTTTCCAATTAGGGTTTTTAACCAATCTTGTGCATCCAATAGGTGTGTTTGTGTCATTGGATGATCAATTAGGTCGTTTTCGTCCTCCCTAGGCTTATTCTTGTCCAATTAGGGATTTTAACCAATCTTGTGCATCCAATAAGTTCATTTGTGTCATTGAATTAATATTTAGGTCATTATCGTCCTCCCTAGGCATATTCTTGTCCAATTAGAATTTTTAACCAATCTTGTGCATCCAATAGGTGTGTTTGTGTCATTGGATGATCAATTAGGTCATTTTCGTCCTCCCTAGGCTTATTCTTGTTCAATTAGGGTTTTTTAACAATCTTGTGCATCCAATAAGTTCATTTGTGTCATTGGATTAACATTTAGTTCATTTTCGTCCTCCCTAGGCATATTCTTGTCCAATTAGGGTTTTTAACGAATCTTGTGCATCCAATAGGATTGTTTGTGTCATTGGATGATCAGTTAGGTCATTTTCGCCCTCCCTAGGCTTATTCTTGTCCATTTAGGGTTTTTAACCAATCTTGTGCATCCAATAAGTTCATTTGTGTCATTGCATTAACATTTAGGTCATTTTCGTCCTCACTAGGCTTATTCTTGTCCAATTATGGTTTTTAACCAATCTTGTGCATCCAATAGGTGTGTTTGTGTCATTGGATGATCAATTAGGTCATTTTCGTCCTCACTAGGCTTATTCTTGTCCAACTAGGGTTTTAAACCAATCTTGTGCATCCAATAGGTGTGTTTGTGTCGTTGGATGATCAATTAGGTCATTTTCGTCCTCCCTAGGCTTATTCTTGTCCAATTAGGGTTTTTAACCAATCTTGTGCATCCAAATAGTTCATTTGTGTCATTGGATTAACATTTAGGTCATTTTCGTCCTCCCTAGGCATATTCTTTTCCAATTAGGGTTTTTAACCAATCTTGTGCATCCAATAGGTGTGTTTGTGTCATTGGATGATCAATTAGGTCATTTTCGTCCTCACTAGGCTTATTCTTGTCCAATTAGGGTTTTTAACCAATCTTGTGCATCCAATAGGTGTGTTTGTGTCATTGGATGATCAATTAGGTCATTTTCGTCCTCACTAGGCTTATTCTTGTCCAATTATGGTTTTTAACCAATCTTGTGCATCCAATAGGTGTGTTTGTGTCATTGGATGATCAATTAGGTCATTTTCGTCCTCCCTAGGCTTATTCTTGTCCAATTAGGGTTTTTAACCAATTTTGTGCATCCAATAAGTTCATTTGTGTCATTGGATGATCAATTAGGTCATTTTCGTCCTCCCTAGGCATATTCTTGTCCAACTAGGGTTTTAAACCAATCTTGTGCATCCAATAGGTGTGTTTGTGTCATTGGATGATCAATTAGGTCATTTTCGTCCTCCCTAGGCTTATTCTTGTCCAATTAGGGTTTTTAACCAATCTTGTGCATCCAATAATTTCATTTGTGTCATTGGATGATCAATTAGGTCATTTTCGTCCTCCCTAGGCATATTCTTGTCCAACTAGGGTTTTAAACCAATCTTGTGCATCCAATAGGTGTGTTTGTGTCATTGGATGATCAATTAGGTCATTTTCGTCCTCCCTAGGCTTATTCTTGTCCAATTAGGGTTTTTAATCAATCTTGTGCATCCAATAGGTGTGTTTGTGTCATTGGATGATCAATTAGGTCATTTTCGTCCTATCTAGGCTTATTCTGGTCCAATTAGGGTTTTTAACCAATCTTGTGCATCCAATAGGTGTGTTTGTGTCATTGGATGATCAATTAGGTCATTTTCGTCATCCCTAGGCTTATTCTTGTCCAATTAGGGTTTTTAACCAATCTTGTGCATCCAATAACTTTGTTTGTGTCATTGAATTAATATTTAGGTCATTTTCGTCCTCCCTAGGCATATTCTTGTCCAATTAGGGTTTTTAACCAATCTTGTGATTCCAATAGGTGTGTTTGTGTCATTGGATGATCAATTAGGTCATTTTCGTCCTCCCAAGGCTTATTCTTGTCCAATTAGGGTTTTTAACCAATCTTGTGCATCCAATAAGTTCATTTGTGTCATTGGATTAACATTTAGGTCATTTTCGTCCTCCCTAGGCATATTCTTGTCCAATTAGGGTTTTTAACCAATCTTGTGCATCCAATAGGTGTGTTTGTGTCATTGGATGATCAATTAGGTTATTTTCGTCCTCCCTAGGCTTATTCTTGTCCAATTAGGGTTTTTAACCAATCTTGTGCATCCAACAAGTTGAGTTGTGTCATTGGATTAACATTTAGGTCATTTTCGTCCTCCCTAGGCTTATTCTTGTCCAATTAGGGTTTTTAACCAATCTTGTGCATCCAATAGGTGTGTTTGTGTCATTGGATGATCAATTAGGTCATTTTCGTCCTCCATAGGCTTATTCTTGTCCAATTAGGGTTTTTAACCAATCTTGTGCATCCAATAAGTTGAGTTGTGTCATTGGATTAACATTTAGGTCATTTCCAACCACCCTAGGCTTATTCTTATCCAATTAGGGTTTTTAACCAATCTTGTGCATCCAATAAGTTCATTTGTGTCATTGGAATAACATTTAGGTCATTTTCGTCCTCCCTAGGCATATTCTTGTCCAATTAGGGTTTTTAACCAATCTTGTGCATCCAATAGGTGTGTTTGTGTCATTGGATGATCAATTAGGTTATTTTCGTCCTCCCTAGGCTTATTCTTGTCCAATTAGGGTTTTTAACCAATCTTGTGCATCCAATAAGTTGAGTTGTGTCATTGGATTAACATTTAGGTCATTTTCGTTCTCCCTAGGCTTATTCTTGTCCAATTAGGGTTTTTAACCAATCTTGTGCATCCAATAAGTTCATTTGTGTTATTGGATTAACATTTAGGTCATATTCGTCTTCCCTATGCATATTCTTGTCCAATTAGGGTTTTTAACCAATCTTGTGCATCCAATAGGTGTGTTTGTGTCATTGGATGATCAATTAGGTCATTTTCGTCCTCCCTAGGCATATTCTTGTCCAATTAGGGTTTTTAACCAATCTTGTGCATCCAATAGGTGTGTTTGTGTCATTGGATGATCAATTAGGTCATTTTCGTCCTCCCTAGGCTTATTCTTGTCCAATTAGGGTTTTTAACCAATCTTGTGCATCCAATAAGTTCATTAGTGTCATTGGATGATCAATTAGGTCATTTTCGTCCTCCCTAGGCATATTATTATCCAATTAGGGTTTTTAACCAATCTTGTGCATCCAATAAGTTTGTTTGTGTCATTGAATTAATATTTAGGTCATTTTCGTCCTCCCTAGGCATATTCTTGTCCAATTAGGGTTTTTAACCAATCTTGTGCATCCAATAGGTGTGTTTGTGTCATTGGATGATCAATTAGGTCATTTTCGTCCTCCCTAGGCATATTCTTGTCCAATTAGGGTTTTTAACCAATCTTGTGCATCCAATAGGTGTGTTTGTGTCATTGGATGATCAATTAGGTCATTTACGTCCTCCCTAGGCCTATTCTTGTCAAATTAGGGTTTTTAACCAATCTTGTGCATCCAATAACTTTGTTTGTGTAATTGAATTAATATTTAGGTCATTTTCGTCCTCCCTAGGCATATTCTTGTCCAATTAGGGTTTTTAACCAATCTTGTGCATCCAATAGGTGTGTTTGTGTCATTGGATGATCAATTAGGTCATTTTCGTCCTCCCTAGGCATATTCTTGTCCAATTAGGGTTTTTAACCAATCTTGTGCATCCAATAGGTGTGTTTGTGTCATTGGATGATCAATTAGGTCATTTTCGTCCTCCCTAGGCATATTCTTGTCCAATTAGGGTTTTTAACCAATCTTGTGCATCCAATAGGTGTGTTTGTTTCATTAGATAATCAATTAGGTCATTTTCGTCCTCCCTAGGCATATTCTTGTCCAATTAGGTTTTAAACCAATCTTGTGCTTCCAATAGGTTTGTTTGTGTCATTGGATGATCAATTAGGTCATTTTCGTCCTCCCTAGCCATATTCTTGTCCAATTAGGGTTTTTAACCAATCTTGTGCATCCAATAGGTGTGTTTGTGTCATTGGATGATCAATTAGGTCATTTTCGTCCTCCTTAGGCTTATTCTTGTCCAATTAGGGTTTTTAACCAATCTTGTGCATCTAATAGGTGTGTTTGAGTCATTAGATGATCAATTAGGTCATTTTCGTCCTCCCTAGGCTTATTCTTGTCCAATTAGGGTTTTTAACCAATCTTGTGCATCCAATAAGTTGAGTTGTGTCATTGGATTAACATTTAGGTCATTTTCGTCCTCCCTAGGCATATTCTTGTGCAATTAGGGTTTTTAACCAATGTTGTGCATCCAATAGGTGTGTTTGTGTCATTGGATGATCAATTAGGTCATTTTCGTCATCCCTCGGCATATTCTTGTCCAATTAGGGTTTTTAACCAATCTTGTGCATCCAATAGGTGTGTTTGTGTCATTGGATGATCAATTAGGTCATTTTCGTCCTCCCTAGGCATATTCTTGTCCAATTAGGGTTTTTAACCAATCTTGTGCATCCAATAAGTTTGTCTTTTTCATTGAATTAATATTTAGGTCATTTTCGTCCTCCCTAGGCATATTCTTGTCCAATTAGGGTTTTTAACCAATCTTGTGCATCCAATAGGTGTGTTTGTGTCATTGGATGATCAATTAGGTTATTTTCGTCCTCCCTAGGCTTATTCTTGTCCAATTAGGGTTTTTAACCAATCTTGTGCATCCAATAGGTGTGTTTGTGTCATTGGATGATCAATTAGGTTATTTTCGTCCTCCCTAGGCTTATTCTTGTCCAATTAGGGTTTTTAACCAATCTTGTGCATCCATTAGGTGTGTTTGTGGCAATGGATGATCAATTAGGTCATTTTCGTCCTTCCTAGGTTTATTCTAGTCAAATTAGGGTTTTTAACCAATCTTGTGCATCCAATAGGTGTGCTTGTGTCATTGGATGATGAATTAGGTCATTTTCATCCTCCCTAGGCTTATTCTTGTCCAATTAGGGTTTTTAACCAATCTTGTGCATCCGATAAGTTTGTTTGTGTCATTGAATTAATATTTAGGTCATTTTCGTCCTCCCTAGGCATATTCTTGTCCAATTAGGGTTTTAACCAATCTTGTGCATCCAATAAGTTCATTTGTGTCATTGGATTAACATTTAGGTCATTTTCGTCCTCCCTAGGCATATTCTTGTCCAATTAGGGTTTTTAACCAATCTTGTGCATCCAATAGGTGTGTTTGTGGCAATGGGTGATCAATTAGGTCATTTTCGTCCTCCCTAGGCTTATTCTTGTCCAATTAGGGTTTTTAACCAATCTTGTGCATCCAATAAGTTTGTTTATGTCATTGAATTAATATTTAGGTCATTTTCCTCCTCCGTAGGCATATCTTGTCCAATTAGGGTTTTTAACCAATCTTGTGCATCCAATAGGTGTGTTTGTGTCATTGGATGATCAATTAGGTCATTTTCGTCCCCCCAAGGCTTATTCTGGTCCAATTTGGGTTTTTAACCAATCTTGTGCATCCAATAAGTTCATTTGTGTCATTGGATTAACATTTAGGTCATTTTCGTCCTCCCTAGGCATATTCTTGTCCAATTAGGGTTTTTAACCAATCTTGTGCATCCAATAGGTGTGTTTGTGGCAATGGATGATCAATTAGGTCATTTTCGTCCTCCCTAGGCTTATTTTCGTCCAATTAGGGTTTTTAACCAATCTTGTGCATCCAATAGGTGTGTTTGTGTCATTGGATGATCAATTAGGTTATTTTCGTCCTCCCTAGGCTTATTCTTGTCCAATTAGGGTTTTTAACCAATCTTGTGCATCCAATAAGTTGAGTTGTGTCATTGGATTAACATTTAGGTCATTTTCATCCTCTATAGGCATATTCTTGTCCAATTAGGGTTTTTAACCAATCTTGTGCATCCAATAGGTGTGTTTGTGTCATTGGATGATCAATTAGGTTATTTTCGTCCTCCCTAGGCTTATTCTTGTCCAATTAGGGTTTTTAACCAATCTTGTGCATCCGATAGGTTTGTTTGTGTCATTGAATTAATATTTAGGTCATTTTCGTCCTCCCTAGGCATATTCTTGTCCAATTAGGGTTTTTAACCAATCTTGTGCATCCAATAGGTGTGTTTGTGTCATTGGATGATCAATTAGGTCATTTACGTCCTCCCTGGGCTTATTCTTGTCCAATTAGGGTTTTTAACCAATCTTGTGCATCCAATAGGTGTGTTTGTGTCATTGGATGATCAATTAGGTCATTTTCGTCCTCCCTAGGCATATTCTTGTCCAATTAGGGTTTTTAACCAATCTTGTGCATCCAATAGGTGTGTTTGTGTCATTGGATGATCAATTAGGTCATTTTCGTCCTCCCTAGGCATATTCTTGTCCAATTAGGGTTTTTAACCAATCTTGTGCATCCAATAAGTTGAGTTGTGTCATTGAATTAACATTTAGGTTATTTTCGTCCTCCTTAGGCTTATTCTTGTCCAATTAGAGTTTTTAACCAATCTTGTGCATCCAGTAGGTGTGTTTGTGTCATTGGATGATCAATTAGGTCATTTTCGTCCTCCCTAGGCTTATTCTTGCCCAATTAGGGTTTTTAACCAATCTTGTGCATCCAATAAGTTGAGTTGTGTCATTGGATTAACATTTAGGTCATTTTCGTCCTCCCTAGGCTTATTCTTGTCCAATTAGGATTTTTAACCAATCTTGTGCATTCAATAAGTTCATTTGTGTCATTTGATTAACATTTAGGTCATTTTCGTCCTCCCTAGGCATATTCTTGTCCAATTAGGGTTTTTAACCAATCTTGTGCATCCAATAGGTGTGTTTGTGTCATTGGATGATCAATTAGGTTATTTTCGTCCTCCCTAGGCTTATTCTTGTCCAATTAGGGTTTTTAACCAATCTTGTGCATCCAATAGGTGTGTTTGTGTCATTGGATGATCAATTAGGTCATTTTCGTCCTCCCTAGGCTTATTCTTGTCCAATTAGGGTTTTTAACAAATCTTGTGCATCCAATAAGTTCATTTGTGTCATTGGATGATCAATTAGGTCATTTTCGTCCTCCCTAGTCTTATTCTTGTCCAATTAGGGTTTTTAACAAATCTTGTGCATCCAATAGGTGTGTTTGTGTCATTGGATGATCAATTAGGTCATTTTCGTCCTCCCTAGGCTTATTCTTGTCCAATTAGGGTTTTTAACCAATCTTGTGCATCCAATAGGTGTGTTTGTGTGATTGGATGATCAATTAGGTTATTTTCAACCTCCCTAGGCTTATTCTTGTCCAATTAGGGTTTTTAACCAATCTTGTGCATCCAATAAGTTCATTTGTGTCATTGGATGATCAATTAGGTCATTTTCGTCCTCCCTAGGCATATTCTTGTCCAACTAGGGTTTTAAACCAATCTTGTGCATCCAATAGGTGTGTTTGTGTCATTGGATGATCAATTAGGTCATTTTCGTCCTCCCTAGGCTTATTCTTGTCCAATTAGGGTTTTTAACCAATCTTGTGCATCCAATAGGTGTGTTTGTGTCATTGGATGATCAATTAGGTCATTCTCGTCCTCCCGTGGCTTATTCTTGTCAAACTAGGGTTTTTAATCAATCTTGTGCATCCAATAGGTGTGTTTGTGTCATTGGATGATCAATTAGGTCATTTTCATCCTCCCTAGGCTTATTCTTGTCCAATTAGGGTTTTTAACCAATCTTGTGCATCCAATAGGTGTGTTTGTGTCATTGGATGATCAATTAGGTCATTTTCGCCCTCCCTAGGCTTATTCTTGTCCAATTAGGGTTTTTAACCAATCTTGTGCATCCAATAAGTTCATTTGTGTCATTGGATTAACAGTTAGGTCATTATCGTCCTCCCTAGGCATATTCTTGTCCAATTAGCGTTTTTAACGAATCATGTGCTTCCAATAGGTGTGTTTGTGTCATTGGATGATCAATTAGGTCATTTTCGTCCTCCTTAGGCTTATTCTTGTCCAATTAGGGTTTTTAACCAATCTTGTGCATCCAATAAGTTCATTTGTGTCATTGGATGATCAATTAGGTCATTTTCGTCCTCCCTAGGCATATTCTTGTCCAACTAGGGTTTTTAACCAATCTTGTGCATCCAATAGGTGTGTTTGTGTCATTGGATGATCAATTAGGTCATTTTCGTCCGCCCTAGGCTTATTCTTGTCCAATTAGGGTTTTTAACCAATCTTGTGCATCCAATAACTTTGTTTGTGTCATTGAATTAATATTTAGGTCATTTTCCTCCTCCCTAGGCATATTCTTGTCCAATTAGGGTTTTTAACCAATCTTGTGCGTCCAATAGGTGTGTTTGTGTCATTCGATGATCAATTAGGTCGTCTTCGTCCTCCCTAGGCTTATTTTTGTCCAATTAGGGTTTTTAACCAATCTTGTGCATCCAATAAGTTCATTTGTGTCTTTGGATTAACATTTAGGTCATATTCGTCCTTCCTAGACATATTCTTGTCTAATTAGGGTTTTTAACCAATCTTGTGCTTCCAATAGGTGTGTTTGTTGCATTGGATGATCAATTAGGTCATTTTCGTCCTCCCTAGGCTTATTCTTGTCCAATTAGGGTTTTTAACCAATCTTGTGCCTCCAATAAGTTTGTTTATGTCATTGAATTAATATTTAGGCCATTTTCGTCCTCCCTAGGCATATTCTTGTCCAATTAGGGTTTTTAACCAATCTTGTGCTTCCAATAGGTGTTTTTGTGTCATTGGATGATCAATTAGGTCATTTTCGTCCTCCCTAGGCTTATTCTTGTCCAATTAGGGTTTTTAACCAATCTTGTGCATCCAATAAGTTCATTTGTGTCATTGGATGATCAATTAGGTCATATCCGTCCTCCCTAGGCATATTCTTGTCCAATTAGGGTTTTTAACCAATCTTGTGCATCCAATAGGTGTGTTTGTGTCATTGGATGATCAATTAGGTCATTTTCGTTCTCCCTCGGCTTATTCTTGTCCAATTAGGGTTTTTAACCAATCTTGTGCATCCAATAAGTTCATTTGTGTTATTTGATTAACATTTAGGTCATATTCGTCCTCCTTAGGCATATTCTTGTCCAATTAGGGTTTTTAACCAATCTTGTGCATCCAATAGGTGTGTTTGTGTCATTGGACGATCAATTAGGTTATTTTCGTCCTCCCTAGGCATATTCTTGTCCAATTAGGGTTTTTAACCAATCTTGTGCATCCAATAGGTGTGTTTGTGTCATTGGATGATCAATTAGGTCATTTTCGTCCTCCCTAGGCTTATTCTTGTCCAATTAGGGTTTTTAACCAATCTTGTGCATCCAATAAGTTCATTTGTGTCATTGGATGATCAATTAGGTCATTTTCGTCCTCCCTAGGCATATTCTTGTCCAACTAGGGTTTTAAACCAATCTTGTGCATCCAATAGGTGTGTTTGTGTCATTGGATGATCGATTAGGTCATTTTCGTCCTCCCTAGGCTTATTCTTGTCCAATTAGGGTTTTTAACCAATCTTGTGCATCCAATAGGTGTGTTTGTGTCATTGGATGATCAATTAGGTCATTTTCGTCCTCCCTAGGCTTATTCTTGTCCAATTAGGGTTTTTAACCAATCTTGTGCATCCAATAAATTCAATTGTGTCATTGGATGATCAATTAGGTCATTTTCGTCCTCCCTAGGCATATTCTTGTCCAACTAGGGTTTTAAACCAATCTTGTGCATCCAATAGGTGTGTTTGTGTCATTGGATGATCAATTAGGTCATTTTCGTCCTCCCTAGGCTTATTCTTGTCCAATTAGGGTTTTTAACCAATCTTGTGCATCCAATAGGTGTGTTTGTGTCATTGGATGATCAATTAGGTCATTTTCGACCTCCATAGGCTTATTCTTGTCCAATTAGGGTTTTTAACCTGTCTTTTGTATCCAATAAGTTGAGTTGTGTCATTGGATTAACATTTAGGTCATTTTCGTCCTCCCTAGGCTTATTCTTGTCCAATTAGGGTTTTTAACAAATCTTGTGCATCCAATAAGTTCATTTGTGTCATTGGATTAACATTTATGTCATTTTCGTCCTCCCTAGGCATATTCTTGTCCAATTAGGGTTTTTAACCAATCTTGTGCATCCAATAGGTGTGTTTGTGTCATTGGATGATCAATTAGGTAATTTTCGTCCTCCCTAGGCTTATTCTGGTCCAATTAGGGTTTTTAACCAATCTTGTGCATCCAATAGGTGTGTTTGTGTCATTGGATGATCAATTAGGTCATTTTCGTCCTCCATAGGCTTATTCTTGTCCAATTAGGGTTTTTAACCAATCTTGTGCATCCAATAAGTTGAGTTGTGTCATTCGATTAACATTTAGGTCATTTTCGTCCTCCCTAGGCTTATTCTAGTCCAATTAGGGTTTTTAACAAATCTTGTGCATCCAATAAGTTCATTTGTGTCATTGGATTAACATTTAGGTCATTTTCGTCCTCCCTAGGCATATTCTTGTCCAATTAGGGTTTTTAACCAATCTTGTGCATCCAATAGGTGTGTTTGTGTCATTGGATGATCAATTAGGTTATTTTCCTCCTCCCTAGGCTTATTCTTGTCCATTTAGGGTTTTTAACCAATCTTGTGCATCCGATAAGTTTGTTTGTGTCATTGAATTAATATTTAGGTCATTTTCGTCCTCCCTAGGCATATTCTTGTCCAATTAGGGTTTAAAACCAATCTTGTGCATCCAATAGGTGTGTTTGTGTCATTGGATGATCAATTAGGTCATTTTCGTCCTCCCTAGGCTTATTCTTGTCCAATTAGGGTTTTTAACCAATCTTGTGCATCCAATAGGTGTGTTTGTGTCATTGGATGATCAATTAGGTCATTTTCGTCCTCCCTAGGCTTATTGTTGTCCAATTAGAGTTTTTAACCAATCTTGTGCATGCAATAAGTTCATTTGTGTCATTGGATGATCAATTAGGTCATTTTCGTCCTCCCTAGGCTTATTCTTGTCCAATTAGGGTTTTTAACCAATCTTGTGCATCCAATAAGTTCATTTGTGTCATTGGATGATCAATTAGGTCATTTTCGTCCTCCCTAGGCATATTCTTGTCCAATTAGGGTTTTTAACCAATCTTGTGCTTCCAATAGGTTTGTTTGTGTCATTGGATGATCAATTAGGTCATTTTCGTCCTCCCTAGGCTTATTCTTGTCCAATTAGGGTTTTTAACCAATCTTGTGCATCCAACAAGTTTGTTTATGTCATTGAATTAATATTTAGGTCATTTTCGTCTTCCCTTGGCATATTCTTGTTCAATTACGGTTTTTAACCAATCTTGTGCATCCAATAGGTGTGTTTGTGTCATTGGATGATCAATTAGGTCATTTTCGTCCTCCCTAGGCATATTCTTGTCCAATTAGACTTTTTAACCAATATTGTGCATCCAATAGGTGTGTTTGTGGCAATGGATGATCAATTTGGACATTTTCGTCCTCCCTAGTCTTATTCTTGTCCAATTAGGGTTTTTAACCAATCTTGTGCATCCAATAGGTGTGTTTGTGTCATTGGATGATCAATTAGGTCATTTTCGTCCTCCCTAGGCATATTCTTGTCCAATTAGGGTTTTTAACCAATCTTGTGCATCCAACAAGTTTGTTTATGTCATTGAATTAATATTTAGGTCATTTTCGTCCTCCCTAGGCATATTCTTGTCCAATTAGGGTTTTCAACCAATCTTGTGCATCCAATAGGTGTGTTTGTGTCATTGGATGATCAATTAGGTCATTTTCGTCCTCCCTAGGCATATTCTTGTCCAATTAGGGTTTTTAACCAATCTTGTGCATCCAATAGGTGTGTTTGTGGCAATGGATGATCAATTTGGTCATTTTCGTCCTCCCTAGGATTATTCTTGTCCAATTAGGGTTTATAACCAATCTTGTGCATCCAATAGGTGTGTTTGTGTCATTGGATGATCAATTACGTTATTTTCGTCCTCCCTAGGCTTATTCTTGCCCAATTAGGGTTTTTAACCAATCTTGTGCATCCAATAAGTTGAGTTGTGTCATTGGATTAGCATTTAGGTCATTTTCGTCCTACCTAGGCTTATTCTTGTCCAATTAGGGTTTTTAACCAATCTTGTGCATCCAATAAGTTCATTTGTGTCATTGGAATAACATTTAGGTCATTTTCGTCCTCTCTAGGCATATTCTTGTCCAATTAGGGTTTTTAACCAATCTTGTGCATCCAATAGGTGTGTTTGTGTCATTGGATGATCAATTAGGTTATTTTCGTCCTCCCTAGGCTTATTCTTGTCCAATTAGGGTTTTTAACCAATCTTGTGCATCCAATAAGTTGAGTTGTGTCATTGGATTAACATTTAGGTCATTTTCGTTCTCCCTTGGCTTATTCTTGTTTAATTAGGGTTTTTAACCAATCTTGGGCATCCAATAAGTTCATTTGTGCCATTGGATTAACAATTAGGTCATTTTCGTCCTCGCTAGGCATATTCTTGTCCAATTAGGGTTTTTAACCAATCTTGTGCATCCAATAGGTGTGTTTGTGTCATTGGATGATCAATTAGGTTATTTTCGTCCTCCCTAGGCTTATTCTTGTCCAATTAGGGTTTTTAACCAATCTTGTGCATCCAACAAGTTGAGTTGTGTCATTGGATTAACATTTAGGTCATTTTCGTTCTCCCTAGGCTTATTCTTGTCCAATTAGGGTTTTTAACCAATCTTGTGCATCCAATAAGTTTATTTGTGTTATTGGATTAACATTTAGGTCATATTCGTCCTCCCTAGGCATATTCTTGTCCAATTAGGGTTTTTAACCAATCTTGTGCATCCAATAGGTGTGTTTGTGTCATTGGATGATCAATTAGGTCATTTTCGTCCTCCCTAGGCATATTCTTGTCCAATTAGGGTTTTTAACCAATCTTGTGCATCCAATAGGTGTGTTTGTGTCATTGGATGATCAATTAGGTCATTTTCGTCCTCAATAGGCTTATTCTTGTCCAAATAGGGTTTTTAACCAATCTTGTGCATCCAATAGGTGTGTTTGTGTCATTGGATGATCAATTAGGTCATTTTCGTCCTCCCTAGGCATATTCTTGTCCAATTAGGGTTTTTAACCAATCTTGTGCATCCAATAGGTGTGTTTGTGTCATTGGATGATCAATTAGGTTATTTTCGTCCTCCCTAGGCATATTCTTGTCCAATTAGGGTTTTTAACCAATCTTGTGCATCCAATAAGTTGAGTTGTGAAATTGGATTAACATTTAGGTCATTTTCGTCTTCCCTAGGCTTATTCTTGTCCAATTAGGGTTTTTAACCAATGTTGTGCATCCAATAGGTGTGTTTGTGTCATTGGATGATCAATTAGGTCATTTTCGTCCTCCCTAGGCTTATTCTTGCCCAATTAGGGTTTTTAACCAATCTTGTGCATCCAATAAGTTGAGTTGTGTCATTGGATTAACATTTAGGTCATTTTCGTCCTCCCTAGGCTTATTCTTGTCCAATTAGGGTTTTTAACCAATCTTGTGCATCCAATAAGTTCATTTGTGTCATTGGATTAAAATTTAGTTCATTTTCGTCCTCCCTAGGCATATTCTTGTCCAATTAGAGTTTTAGACCAATCTTGTGCATCCAATAGGTGTGTTTGTGTCATTGGATGATCAATTAGGTTATTTTCGTCCTCCCTAGGCTTATTCTTGTCCAATTAGGGTTTTTAACTAATCTTGTGCATCCAATAAGTTCATTTGTGTCATTGGATGCTCAATTAGGTCATTTTCGTCCTCCCTAGGCATATTCTTGTCTAATTAGGGTTTTTAACCAATCTTGTGCATCCAATAGGTGTGTTTGTGTCATTGGATGATCAGTTAGGTCATTTTCGTCCTCCCTAGGTATATTCTTGTCCAATTAGGGTTTTTAACCAATCTTGTGCATCCAATAGGTGTGTTTGTGTCATTGGATGATCAATTAGGTCATTTTCGTCCTCCCTAGGCATATTCTTGTCCAATTAGGGTTTTTAACCAATCTTGTGCATCCAATAGGTGTGTTTGTGTCATTGGATGATCAATTAGGTTATTTTCGTCCTCCCTAGGCTTATTCTTGTCCAATTAGGGTTTTTAACAAATCTTGTGCATCCAATAACTTTGTTTGTGTCATTGAATTAATATTTAGGTCATTTTCGTCCTCCCTAGGCATATTCTTGTCCAATTAGGGTTTTTAACCAATCTTGTGCATCCAATAGGTGTTTTTGTGTCATTGGATGATCAATTAGGTCATTTTCGTCCTCCCTAGGCATATTCTTGTCCAATTAGGGTTTTTAACCAATCTTGTGCATCCAATAGGTGTGTTTGTGTCATTGGATGATCAATTAGGTCATTTTCGTCCTCCCTAGGCTTATTCTTGTCCAATTAGGGTTTTTAACCAATCTTGTACATCTAATAAGTTCATTTGTGTCATTGGATTAACATTTAGGTCATTTTCGTCCTCCTTAGGCATATTCTTGTCCAATTAGGGTTTTTAACCCATCTTGTGCATCCAATAGGTGTATTTGTGTCATTGGATGATCAATTAGGTCATTTTCGTCCTCCCTAGGCATTTTTTGGTCCAATTAGGGTTTTTAACCAATCTTGTGCATCCAATAGGTGTGTTTGTGTCATTGGATGATCAATTAGGTCATTTTCGTCCTCCCTAGGCATATTCTTGTCCAATTAGGGTTTTTAACCAATCTTGTGCATCCAATAGGTGTGTTTGTGTCATTGGATGATCAATTAGGTCATTTTCGTCCTCCCTAGGCTTATTCTTGTCCAATTAGGGTTTTTAACCAATCTTGTGCATCCAATAAGTTCATTAGTGTCATTGGATGATCAATTAGGTCATTTTCGTCCTCCCTAGGCATATTATTATCCAATTAGGGTTTTTAACCAATCTTGTGCATCCAATAAGTTTGTTTGTGTCATTGAATTAATATTTAGGTCATTTTCGTCCTCCCTAGGCATATTCTTGTCCAATTAGGGTTTTTAACCAATCTTGTGCATCCAATAGGTGTGTTTGTGTCATTGGATGATCAATTAGGTCATTTTCGTCCTCCCTAGGCATATTCTTGTCCAATTAGGGTTTTTAACCAATCTTGTGCATCCAATAGGTGTGTTTGTGTCATTGGATGATCAATTAGGTCATTTACGTCCTCCCTAGGCCTATTCTTGTCAAATTAGGGTTTTTAACCAATCTTGTGCATCCAATAACTTTGTTTGTGTAATTGAATTAATATTTAGGTCATTTTCGTCCTCCCTAGGCATATTCTTGTCCAATTAGGGTTTTTAACCAATCTTGTGCATCCAATAGGTGTGTTTGTGTCATTGGATGATCAATTAGGTCATTTTCGTCCTCCCTAGGCATATTCTTGTCCAATTAGGGTTTTTAACCAATCTTGTGCATCCAATAGGTGTGTTTGTGTCATTGGATGATCAATTAGGTCATTTACGTCCTCCCTAGGCATATTCTTGTCTAATTAGGGTTTTTAACCAATCTTGTGCATCCAATAGGTGTGTTTGTGTCATTGGATGATCAATTAGGTCATTTTCGTCCTCCCTAGGCATATTCTTGTCCAATTAGGGTTTTTAACCAATCTTGTGCATCCAATAGGTGTGTTTGTGTCATTGGATGATCAATTAGGTCATTTACGTCCTCCCTAGGCTTATTCTTGTCCAATTAGGGTTTTTAACCAATCTTGTGCATCCAATAACTTTGTTTGTGTCATTGAATTAATATTTAGGTCATTTTCGTCCTCCCTAGGCTTATTCTTGTCCAATTAGGGTTTTTAACCAATCTTGTGCATCCGATAAGTTTGTTTGTGTCATTGAGTTAATATTTAGGTCATTTTCGTCTTCCCTAGGCATATTCTTGTCCAATTAGGGTTTTTAACCAATCTTGTGCATCCAATAGGTGTGTTTGTGTCATTGGATGATCAATTAGGTCATTTTCGTCCTCCCTAGGCTTATTCATGTCCAATTAGGGTTTTTAACCAATCTTGTGCATCCAATAAGTTTGTTTGCGTCATTGAATTAATATTTAGGTCATTTTCGTCCTCCCTAGGCATATTCTTGTCCAATTAGGGTTTTTAACCAATCTTGTGCATCCAATAGGTGTGTTTGTGTCATTGGATGATCAATTAGGTCATTTTCGTCCTCCCTAGGCATATTCATGTCCAATTAGGGTTTTTAACGAATCTTGTGCATCCAATAGGTGTGTTTGTGTCATTGGATGATCAATTAGGTCATTTTCTTCCTGCCTAGGCTTATTCTTGTCCAATTAGGGTTTTTAACCAATCTTGTGCATCCAATAGGTGTGTTTGTGTCATTGGATGATCAATTAGGTCATTTTCGTCCTCCCTAGGCTTATTCTTGTCCAATTAGGGTTTTTAATCAATCTTGTGCATCCAATAAGTTTGTTTGTGTCATTGGATTAACATTTAGGTCATTTTCGTCCTCCCTAGGCATATTCTTGTCCAATTAGGGTTTTTAACCAATCTTGTGCATCCAATAGGTGTGTTTGTGTCATTTGATGATCAATTAGGTCATTTTCGTCCTCCCTAGGCTTATTCTTGTCCAGTTAGGGTTTATATCCAATCTTGTGCATCCAATAAGTTCATTTGTGTCATTGGATTAACATTTAGGTCATTTTCGTCCTCCCTAGGCATATTCTTGTCCAATTAGGGTTTTTAACCAATCTTGTGCATCCAATAGGTGTGTTTGTGTCATTGGATGATCAATTAGGTCATTTTCGTCCTCCCTAGGCTTATTCTTGTCCAATTAGGGTTTTTAACCAATCTTGTGCTTCCAATAAGTTGGGTTGTGTCATTGGATTAACATTTAGGTCATTTTCGTCCTCCCTAGGCTTATTCTTGTCCAATTAGGGTTTTTAACCAATCTTGTGCATCCAATAGGTGTGTTTGTGTCATTGGATGACCAATTAGGTCATTTTCGTCCTCCCTAGGCATATTCTGGTCCAATTAGGGTTTTTAACCAATCTTGTACATCCAATAGGTGTGTTTGTGGCAATGGATGATCAATTAGGTCATTTTCGTCCTCCCTAGGCATATTCTTGTCCAATTAGGGTTTTTAACCAATCTTGTGCATCCAATAGGTGTGTTTGTGTCATTGGATGATCAATTAGGTTATTTTCGTCCTCCCTAGGCTTATTCTTGTCCAATTAGGGTTTTTAACCAATCTTGTGCATCCAATAAGTAGAGTTGTGTCATTGGATTAACATTTAGGTCATTTTCGTCCTCCCTAGGCATATTCTTCTCCAATTAGGGTTTTTAACCAATCTTGTGCATCCAATAGGTGTGTTTGTGTCATTGGATGATCAATTAGGTCATTTTCGTCCTCCCTAGGCTTATTCTTGCCCAATTAGGGTTTTTAACCAATCTTGTGCATCCAATAATTTGAGTTGTGTCATTGGATTAGCATTTAGGTCATTTTCGTCCTCCCTAGGCTGATTCTTGTCCAATTAGGATTTTTAACCAATCTTGTGCATCCCATAAGTTCATTTGTGTCATTGGATTAACATTTAGGTCATTTTCGTCCTCCCTAGGCATATTCTAGTCCAATTAGGGTTTTTAACCAATCTTGTGCATCCAATAGGTGTGTTTGTGTCATTGGATGATCAATTAGGTTATTTTCGTCCTCCCTAGGCTTATTCTTGTCCAATTAGGGTTTTTAACCAATCTTGTGCATCCAATAAGTTGAGTTGTGTCATTGGATTAACATTTAGGTCATTTTCGTCCTCCCTAGGCATATTCTTGTCCAATTAGGGTTTTTAACCAATCTTGTGCATCCAATAGGTGTGTTTGTGTCATTGGATGATCAATTAGGTCATTTTCGTCCTCCCTAGGCTTATTCTTGTCCAATTAGGGTTTTTAACCAATCTTGTGCATCCAATAAGTTGAGTTGTGTCATTTTATTAACATTTAGGTCATTTTCGTTCTCCCTAGGCTTATTCTTGTCCAATTAGGGTTTTTAACCAATCTTGTGCATCCAATAAGTTCATTTGTGTTATTGGATTAACATTTAGGTCATATTCGTCCTCCCTAGGCATATTCTTGTCCAACTATGGTTTTTAACCAATCTTGTGCATCCAATAGGTGTGTTTGTGTCATTGGATGATCAATTAGGTCATTTTCGTCCTCCCTAGGCATATTCTTGTCCAATTAGGGTTTTTAACCAATCTTGTGCATCCAATAGGTGTGTTTGTGTCATTGGATGATCAATTAGGTCATTTTCGTCCTCCTTAGACATATTCTTGTCCAATTAGGGTTTTTAACCAATCTTGTGCATCCAATAGGTGTGTTTGTGTTATTGGATGATCAATTAGGTCATTTTCGTCCTCCCTAGGCTTATTCTTGTCCAATTAGGGTTTTTAACCAATCTTGTACATCCAATAAGTTCATTTGTGTCATTGGATTAACATTTAGGTCATTTTCGTCCTCCCTAGGCATATTCTTGTCCAATTAGGATTTTTAACCAATCTTGTGCATCCAATAGGTGTGTTTGTGTCATTGGATGATCAATTAGGTCATTTTTGTCCTTCCTAGGCTTATTCTTGTCCAATTATGGTTTTTAACCAATCTTGTGCATCCAATAGGTGTGTTTGTGTCATTGGATGATCAATTAGGTCATTTTCGTCCTCCCTAGGCATATTCTTGTCCAATTAGCGTTTTTAACCAATCTTGTGCATCCAATAGGTGTGTTTGTGTCATTGGATGATCAATTAGGTCATTTTCGTCCTCCCTAGGCTTATTCTTGTCCAATTAAGGTTTTTAACCAATCTTGTGCATCCAATAAGTTCATTTGTGTCATTGGATTAACATTTAGG
This sequence comes from Cicer pinnatifidum, assembly GCA_037974775.1. Classification (NCBI taxonomy): domain Eukaryota; kingdom Viridiplantae; phylum Streptophyta; class Magnoliopsida; order Fabales; family Fabaceae; genus Cicer; species Cicer pinnatifidum. Next base: position 18,926 of record JBBPBR010001013.1, read on the forward strand.
TCATTTTCGTCCTCCCTAGGCATATTCTTTTCCAATTAGGATTTTTAACCAATCTTGTGCATCCAATAGGTGTGTTTGTGTCATTGGATGATCAATTAGGTCATTTTTGTCCTTCCTAGGCTTATTCTTGTCCAATTATGGTTTTTAACCAATCTTGTGCATCCAATAGGTGTGTTTGTGTCATTGGATGATCAATTAGGTCATTTTCGTCCTCCCTAGGCATATTCTAGTCCAATTAGGGTTTTTAACCAATCTTGTGCATCCAATAGGTGTGTTTCTGTCATTGGATGATCAATTAGGTCATTTTCGTCCTCCCTAGGCTTATTCTTGTCCAATTAAGGTTTTTAACCAATCTTGTGCATCCAATAAGTTCATTTGTGTCATTGGATTAACATTTAGGTCATTTTCGTCCTCCCTAGGCATATTCTTGTCCAATTAGGGTTTTTAACCAATCTTGTGCATCCAATAAGTTGAGTTGTGTCATTGGATTAACATTTAGGTCATTTTCGTTCTCCCTAGGCTTATTGTTGTCCAATTAGGGTTTTTAACCAATCTTGTGCATCCAATAAGTTCATTTGTGTCATTGGATTAACATTTAGGTCATATCCGTCCTCCCTAGGCATATTCTTGTCCAATTAGGGTTTTTAACCAATCTGGTGCATCCAATAGGTGTGTTTGTGCATTGGATGATCAATTAGGTCATTTTCGTCCTCTATAGGCTTATTCTTGTCCAATTAAGGTTTTTAACCAATCTTGTGCATCCAATAAGTTTGTTTGTGTCATTGAATTAATATTTAGGTCATTTTCGTCCTCCCTAGGCATATTCTTGTCCAATTAGGGTTTTTAACCAATCTTGTGCATTCAATAGGAGTGTTTGTGTCATTAGATGATCAATTAGGTCATTTTCGTTCTCCCTAGGCTTAATCTTGCCCAATTAGGGGTTTTAACCAATCTTGTGCATCCAATAAGTTGAGTTGTGTCATTGGATGATCAATTAGGTCATTTTCGTCCTCCCTAGGCATATTCTGGTCCAACTAGGGTTTTTAACCAATCTTGTGCTTCCAATAGGTGTGTTTGTTTCATTGGATGATCAATTAGGTCATTTTCATCCTCACCAGGCTTATTCTTGTCCAATTAGGTTTTTTAACCAATCTTGTGCATCCAATAGGTGTGTTTGTGTCATTGGATGATCAATTAGGTCATTTTCGTCCGCCCTAGGCTTATTCTTGTCCAATTAGGGTTTTTAACCAATCTTGTGCATCCAATAACTTTGTTTGTGTCATTGAATTAATATTTAGGTCATTTTCGTCCTCCCTAGGCTTATTCTTGTCAAATTAGGGTTTTTAACCAATCTTGTGCATCCAATAACTTTGTTTGTGTCATTGAATTAACATTTAGGTCATATCCGTCCTCCCTAGGCATATTCTTGTCCAATTAGGGTTTTTAACCAATCTGGTGCATCCAATAGGTGTGTTTGTGTCATTGGATGAATAATTAGGTCATTTTCGTCCTCCCTATGTTTATTCTTGTCCAATTAGGGTTTTTAACCAATTTTGTGCATCCAATAAGTTCATTTGTGTCATTGGATTAACATTTAGGTTATTTTCGTCCTCCCTAGGCATATTCTTGTCCAATTACGGTTTTTAACCAATCTTGTGCATCCAATAGGTGTGTTTGTGGCAATGGATGATCAATTAGGTCATTTTCGTCCTCCCTAGGCTTATTCTTGTCCAATTAAGGTTTTTAACCAATCTTGTGCATCCAATAAGTTCATTTGTGTCATTGGATTAACATTTAGGTCATTTTCGTCCTCCCTAGGCATATTCTTGTCCAATTAGGGTTTTTAACCAATCTTGTGCATCCAATAAGTTGAGTTGTGTCATTGGATTAACATTTAGGTCATTTTCGTCGTCCCTAGGCTTATTCTTGTCCAATTAGGGTTTTTAACCAATCTTGTGCATCCAATAGGTGTGTTTGTGTCATTGGATGATCAATTAGGTCATTTTCGTCCACCCTAGGCATATTCTTGTCAAATTAGGGTTTTTAACCAATCTTGTGCATCCAATAAGTTGAGTTGTGTCATTGGATTAACATTTAGGTCATTTTCGTCCTCCCTAGGCATATTCTTGTCCAATTAGGGTTTTTAACCAATCTTGTGCATCCAATAGGTGTGTTTGTGTCATTGGATGATCAATTAGGTTATTTTCGTCCTCCCTAGGCTTATTCTTGTCCAATTAGGATTTTTAACCAATCTTGTGCATCCAATAAATTGAGTTGTGTCATTGGATTAACATTTAGGTGATTTTCGTCCTCCTTAGGCGTATTTTTGTCCAATTAGGGTTTTTAACCAATCTTGTGCATCCAATAGGTGTGTTTGTGTCATTGGATGATCAATTAGGTCATTTTCGTCCTCCCTAGGCATATTCTTGTCCAATTAGGATTTTTAACCAATCTTGTGCATCCAATAGGTGTGTTTGTGTCATTGGATGATCAATTAGGTCATTTTCGTCCTCCTTAGGCATATTCTTGTCCAATTAGGGTTTTTAACCAATCTTGTGCATCCAATTGGTGTGTTTGTGTCATTGGATGATCAATTAGGTCATTTCCGTCCTCCTTAGCCATATTATTGTCCAAATAGGGTTTTTAACCAATCTTGTGCATCCAATAGGTGTGTTTGTGTCATTGGATGATCAATTTAGTCATTTTCGTCCTCCCTAGGCATATTCTTGTCCAATTAGGGTTTTTAATGAATCTTGTGCATCCAATTGGTGTGTTTGTGTCATTGGATGATCAATTAGGTCATTTTCGTCCTCCCTAGGCTTATTCTTGTCCAATTAGGGTTTTTAACCAATCTTGTGCGTCCATTAAGTTGAGTTGTGTCATTGAATTAATATTTAGGTCATTTTCGTCCTCCCTAGGCATATTCTTGTCCAATTAGGGTTTTTAACCAATCTTGTGCATCCAATAGGTGTGTTTGTGTCATTGGATGATCAATTAGGTCATTTTCGTCCTCCCTAGGCATATTCTTGTCCAATTAGGGTTTTTAACCAATCTTGTGCATCCAATAGGTGTGTTTGTGTCATTGGATGATCAATTAGGTCATTTACGTCCTCCCTAGGCCTATTCTTGTCAAATTAGGGTTTTTAACCAATCTTGTGCATCCAATAACTTTGTTTGTGTAATTGAATTAATATTTAGGTCATTTTCGTCCTCCCTAGGCATATTCTTGTCCAATTAGGGTTTTTAACCAATCTTGTGCATCCAATAGGTGTGTTTGTGTCATTGGATGATCAATTAGGTCATTTTCGTCCTCCCTAGGCATATTCTTGTCCAATTAGGGTTTTTAACCAATCTTGTGCATCCAATAGGTGTGTTTGTGTCATTGGATGATCAATTAGGTCATTTTCGTCCTCCCTAGGCTTATTCTTGTCCAATTAGGGTTTTTAACCAATCTTGTGCATCCAATAAGTTCATTAGTGTCATTGGATGATCAATTAGGTCATTTTCGTCCTCCCTAGGCATATTATTATCCAATTAGGGTTTTTAACCAATCTTGTGCATCCAATAAGTTTGTTTGTGTCATTGAATTAATATTTAGGTCATTTTCGTCCTCCCTAGGCATATTCTTGTCCAATTAGGGTTTTTAACCAATCTTGTGCATCCAATAGGTGTGTTTGTGTCATTGGATGATCAATTAGGTCATTTTCGTCCTCCCTAGGCATATTCTTGTCCAATTAGGGTTTTTAACCAATCTTGTGCATCCAATAGGTGTGTTTGTGTCATTGGATGATCAATTAGGTAATTTTCGTCCTCCCTATGCTTATTCTTGTCCAATTAGGGTTTTTAACCAATCTTGTGCATCCAATAGGTGTGTTTGTGTCATTGGATGATCAATTAGGTCATTTTCGTCCTCCCTAGGCTTATTCTTGTCCAATTAGGGTTTTTAACCGATCTTGTGCATCCAATAGGAGTGTTTGTGTCATTGGATGATCAATTAGGTCTTTTTCGTTCTCCCTAGGCATATTCTTGTCCAATTAGGGTTTTTAACCAATCTTGTGCATCCAATAGGTGTGTTTGTGTCATTGGATGATCAATTAGGTCATTTTCGTCCTCCCTAGGCATATTCTTGTCCAATTAGGGTTTTTAACCAATCTTGTGCATCCAATAGGTGTGTTTGTGTCATTGGATGATCAATTAGGTTATTTTTATCCTCCCTAGGCTTATTCTTGTCCAATTAGGGTTTTTAACCAATCTTGTGCATCCAATAGGTGTGTTTGTGTCATTGGATGATCAATTAGGTCATTTTCGTCCTCCCTAGGCATATTCTTGTCCAATTAGGGTTTTTAACCAATCTTGTGCATCCAATAGGTGTGTTTGTGTCATTGGATGACCAATTAGGTCATTTTCGTCCTCCCTAGGCGTATTCTTGTCCAATTAGGGTTTTTAACCAATCTTGTGCATCCAATAGGTGTGTTTGTGTCATTGGATGATCAATTAGGTCATTTTCGTCCTCCCTAGGCATATTCTTGTCAAATTAGGGTTTTTAACCAATCTTGTGCATCCAATAAGTTGAGTTGTGTCATTGGATTAACATTTAGGTCATTTTCGTGCTCCCTAGGCATATTCTTGTCCAATTAGGGTTTTTAACCAATCCTGTGCATCCAATAGGTGTGTTTGTGTCATTGGATGATCAATTAGGTCATTTTCGTCCTCCCTAGGCATATTCTTCTCCAATTACGGTTTTTAACGAATCTTGTGCATCCAAGTGGTGTGTTTTGTCATTGGATGATCAATTAGGTCATTTTCGTCCTCCCTAGGCTTATTCTTGTCCAATTAGGGTTTTTAACCAATCTTGTGTATCCAATAGGTGTGTTTGTGTCATTGGATGATCAATTAGGTTATTTTCGTCCTCCCTAGGCTTATTCTTGTCCAATTAGGGTTTTTAACCAATCTTGTGCATCCAATAAGTTGAGTTGTGTCATTAGATTAACATTTAGGTCATTTTCGTCCTCCCTAGGCTTATTCTTGTCCAATTAGGGTTTTTAACCAATCTTGTGCATCCGATAAGTTTGTTTGTGTCGTTAAATTAATATTTAGGTCATTTTCGTCCTCCCTAGGCATATTCTTTTCCAATTAGGGTTTTTAACCAATCTTGTGCATCCAATAGGTGTGTTTTTGTCATTGGATGATCAATTAGGTCATTTATGTCCTCCTAGGGTTGTTCTTGTCCAATTAGGGTTTTTAACCAATCTTGTGCATCCAATAACTTTGTTTGTGTCATTGAATTAATATTTAGGTCATTTTCGTCCTCCCTAGGCATATTCTTGTCCAATTAGGGTTTTTAACCAATCTTGTGCATCCAATAGGTGTGTTTGTGTCATTGGATGATCAATTAGGTCATTTTCGTCCTCCCTAGGCTTATTCTTGTCCTATTAGGGTTTTTAACCAATCTTGTGCATCCAATAGGTGTGTTTGTGTCATTGGATGATCAATTAGGTCATTTTCGTTCTCCCTAGGCTTATTCTTGTCCAATTAGGGTTTTTAACCAATCTTGTGCATCCGATAAGTTTGTTTGCGTCATTGAATTAATATTTAGGTCATTTTCGTCCTCCCTAGGCTTATTCTTGTCCAATTAGGGTTTTTAACCAATCTTGTGCATCCAATAGGTGTGTTTGTGTCATTGGATGATCAATTAGGTCATTTTCGTCCTCCCTAGGCTTATTCTTGTCCAATTAGAGTTTTTTACCAATCTTGTGCATCCAATAAGTTTGTTTGTTTCATTGAATTAATATTTAGGTCATTTTCGTCCTCCCTAGGCATATTCTTGTCCAATTAGGGTTTTTAACCAATCTTGTGCATCCAATAGGTGTGTTTGTGTCATTGGATGATCAATTAGGTCATTTTCGTCCTCCCTAGGCTTATTCTTGTCCAATTAGGGTTTTTAACCAATCTTGTGCATCCAATAAGTTGAGTTGTGTCATTGGATTAACATTTAGGTCATTTGTGTTCTCCCTAGGCATATTCTTGTCCAATTAGGGTTTTTAACTAATCTTGTGCATCCAATAGGTGTGTTTGTGTCATTGGATGGTTAATTAGGTCATTTTCGTCCTCCCTAGGCTTATTCTTGTCCAATTAGGGTTTTTAACCAATCTTGTGCATCCAATAACTTTGTTTGTGTCATTGAATTAATATTTAGGTCATTTTCGTCCTCCCTAGGCATATTCTTGTCCAATTAGGGTTTTTAACCAATCTTGTGCATCCAATAGGTGTGTTTGTGTCATTGGATGATCAATTAGGTCATTTTCGTCCTCCCTAGGCTTATTCTTGTCCAATTAGGGTTTTTAACCAATCTTGTGCATCCAATAAGTTGAGTTGTGTCATTTTATTAACATTTAGGTCATTTTCGTTCTCCCTAGGCTTATTCTTGTCCAATTAGGGTTTTTAACCAATCTTGTGCATCCAATAAGTTCATTTGTGTTATTGGATTAACATTTAGGTCATATTCGTCCTCCCTAGGCATATTCTTGTCCAACTATGGTTTTTAACCAATCTTGTGCATCCAATAGGTGTGTTTGTGTCATTGGATGATCAATTAGGTCATTTTCGTCCTCCCTAGGCATATTCTTGTCCAATTAGGGTTTTTAACCAATCTTGTGCATCCAATAGGTGTGTTTGTGTCATTGGATGATCAATTAGGTCATTTTCGTCCTCCTTAGACATATTCTTGTCCAATTAGGGTTTTTAACCAATCTTGTGCATCCAATAGGTGTGTTTGTGTTATTGGATGATCAATTAGGTCATTTTCGTCCTCCCTAGGCTTATTCTTGTCCAATTAGGGTTTTTAACCAATCTTGTACATCCAATAAGTTCATTTGTGTCATTGGATTAACATTTAGGTCATTTTCGTCCTCCCTAGGCATATTCTTGTCCAATTAGGATTTTTAACCAATCTTGTGCATCCAATAGGTGTGTTTGTGTCATTGGATGATCAATTAGGTCATTTTTGTCCTTCCTAGGCTTATTCTTGTCCAATTATGGTTTTTAACCAATCTTGTGCATCCAATAGGTGTGTTTGTGTCATTGGATGATCAATTAGGTCATTTTCGTCCTCCCTAGGCATATTCTTGTCCAATTAGCGTTTTTAACCAATCTTGTGCATCCAATAGGTGTGTTTGTGTCATTGGATGATCAATTAGGTCATTTTCGTCCTCCCTAGGCTTATTCTTGTCCAATTAAGGTTTTTAACCAATCTTGTGCATCCAATAAGTTCATTTGTGTCATTGGATTAACATTTAGGTCATTTTCGTCCTCCCTAGGCATATTCTTTTCCAATTAGGATTTTTAACCAATCTTGTGCATCCAATAGGTGTGTTTGTGTCATTGGATGATCAATTAGGTCATTTTTGTCCTTCCTAGGCTTATTCTTGTCCAATTATGGTTTTTAACCAATCTTGTGCATCCAATAGGTGTGTTTGTGTCATTGGATGATCAATTAGGTCATTTTCGTCCTCCCTAGGCATATTCTAGTCCAATTAGGGTTTTTAACCAATCTTGTGCATCCAATAGGTGTGTTTCTGTCATTGGATGATCAATTAGGTCATTTTCGTCCTCCCTAGGCTTATTCTTGTCCAATTAAGGTTTTTAACCAATCTTGTGCATCCAATAAGTTCATTTGTGTCATTGGATTAACATTTAGGTCATTTTCGTCCTCCCTAGGCATATTCTTGTCCAATTAGGGTTTTTAACCAATCTTGTGCATCCAATAAGTTGAGTTGTGTCATTGGATTAACATTTAGGTCATTTTCGTTCTCCCTAGGCTTATTGTTGTCCAATTAGGGTTTTTAACCAATCTTGTGCATCCAATAAGTTCATTTGTGTCATTGGATTAACATTTAGGTCATATCCGTCCTCCCTAGGCATATTCTTGTCCAATTAGGGTTTTTAACCAATCTGGTGCATCCAATAGGTGTGTTTGTGCATTGGATGATCAATTAGGTCATTTTCGTCCTCTATAGGCTTATTCTTGTCCAATTAAGGTTTTTAACCAATCCTGTGCATCCAATAAGTTTGTTTGTGTCATTGAATTAATATTTAGGTCATTTTCGTCCTCCCTAGGCATATTCTTGTCCAATTAGGGTTTTTAACCAATCTTGTGCATTCAATAGGAGTGTTTGTGTCATTAGATGATCAATTAGGTCATTTTCGTTCTCCCTAGGCTTAATCTTGCCCAATTAGGGGTTTTAACCAATCTTGTGCATCCAATAAGTTGAGTTGTGTCATTGGATGATCAATTAGGTCATTTTCGTCCTCCCTAGGCATATTCTTGTCCAACTAGGGTTTTTAACCAATCTTGTGCTTCCAATAGGTGTGTTTGTTTCATTGGATGATCAATTAGGTCATTTTCATCCTCACCAGGCTTATTCTTGTCCAATTAGGTTTTTTAACCAATCTTGTGCATCCAATAGGTGTGTTTGTGTCATTGGATGATCAATTAGGTCATTTTCGTCCGCCCTAGGCTTATTCTTGTCCAATTAGGGTTTTTAACCAATCTTGTGCATCCAATAACTTTGTTTGTGTCATTGAATTAATATTTAGGTCATTTTCGTCCTCCCTAGCCTTATTCTTGTCCAATTAGGGTTTTTAACCAATCTTGTGCATCCAATAACTTTGTTTGTGTCATTGAATTAACATTTAGGTCATATCCGTCCTCCCTAGGCATATTCTTGTCCAATTAGGGTTTTTAACCAATCTGGTGCATCCAATAGGTGTGTTTGTGTCATTGGATGAATTATTAGGTCATTTTCGTCCTCCCTAGGCTTATTCTTGTCCAATTAGGGTTTTTAACCAATTTTGTGCATCCAATAAGTTCATTTGTGTCATTGGATTAACATTTAGGTTATTTTCGTCCTCCCTAGGCATATTCTTGTCCAATTACGGTTTTTAACCAATCTTGTGCATCCAATAGGTGTGTTTGTGTCATTAGATGATCAATTAGGTCATTTTCGTTCTTTATATGCTTATTCTTGTCCAATTAGGGTTTTTAACCAATCTTGTGCATCCAATAAGTTCATTTGTGTCATTGGATGATCAATTAGGTCATTTTCGTCCTCCCTAGGCATATTCTTGTCCAACTAGGGTTTTTAACCAATCTTGTGCTTCCAATAGGTGTGTTTGTTTCATTGGATGATAAATTAGGTCATTTTCATCCTCACCAGGCTTATTCTTGTCCAATTAGGTTTTTTAACCAATCTTGTGCATCCAATAGGTGTGTTTGTGTCATTGGATGATCAATTAGGTCATTTTCGTCCTCCCTAGGCTTATTCTTGTCCAATTATGGTTTTTAACCAATCTTGTGCATCCAATAACTTTGTTTGTGTCATTGAATTAATATTTAGGTCATTTTCGTCCTCCCTAGGCATATTCTTGTCCAACTAGGGTTTTTAACCAATCTTGTGCATCCAATAGGTGTGTTTGTGTCATTGGATGATCAATTAGGTCATTTTCGTCCTCCCTAGGCTTATTCTTGTCCAATTAGGGTTTTTAACCAATCTTGTGCATCCAATAACTTTGTTTGCGTCATTGAATTAATATTTAGGTCATTTTCCTCCTCCCTAGGCATATTCTTGTGCAATTTGGCTTTTTAACCAATCTTGTGCATCCAATAGGTGTGTTTGTGTCATTGGATGATCAATTAGGTCATTTTCGTCCTCCCTAGGCTTATTCTTGTCCAATTAGGGTTTTTAACCAATCTTGTGCATCCAATAAGTTCATTTGTGTCATTGGATTAACATTTAGGTCATTTTCGTCCTCCCTAGGCTTATTCTTGTCCAATTAGGGTTTTTAACCAATCTTGTGCATCCAATAAGATTGTTTGTGTCATTGGATTAATATTTAGGTCATTTTCGTCCTCCCTAGGCATATTCTTGTTCAATTAGGGTTTTTAACCAATCTTGTGCATCCAATAGGTGTGTTTGTGTCATTGGATGATCAATTAGGTCATTTTCGTCCTCCCTTGGCTTATTCTTGTCCAATTAGGGTTTTTAACCAATCTTGTGCATCCAATATGTTTGTTTGTGTCATTGGATTAATATTTAGGTCATTTTCGTCCTCCCTAGGCATCATCTTTTCCAATTAGGGTTTTTAACCAATCTTTTGCATCCAATAGGTGTGTTTGTATCATTGGATGATCAATTAGGTCATTTTCGTCCTCCTTAGGCTTATTCTTGTCCAATTAGGGTTTTTAACCAATCTTGTGCATCCAATAACTTTGTTTGTGACATTGAATTAATATTTAGGTCATTTTCGTCCTCCCTAGGCATATTCTTGTCCAATTAGGGTTTTTAACCAATCTTGTGCATCCAATAGGTGTGTTTGTGTCATTGGATGATCAATTAGGTCATTTTCGTCCTCCCTAGGCTTATTCTTGTCCAATTAGGGTTTCTAACCAATCTTGTGCATCCAATAAGTTCATTTGTGTCATTGGATTAACATTTAGGTCATTTTCATCCTCCCTAGACATATTCTTGTCCAATTAGGGTTTTTAACCAATCTTGTGCATCCAATAGGTGTGTTTGTGTCATTGGATGATCAATTAGGTCATTTTCGTCCTCCCTATGCTTATTCTTGTCCAGTTAGGGTTTTTAACCAATCTTGGGCATCCAATAAGTTTGTTTGTTTAATTGAATTAATATTTAGGTCATTTTCGTCCTCCCTAGGCATATTCTTGTCCAATTAGGGTTTTTAACCAATCTTGTGCATCCAATAGGTGTGTTTGTGTCATTGGATGATCAATTAGGTCATTTTCGTCCTCCCTAGGCTTATTCTTGTCCAATTAGAGTTTTTAACCAATCTTGTGCATCCAATAGGTGTGTTTGTGTCATTGGAAGATCAATTAGGTCATTTTCGTCCTCCTTAGGCTTATTCTTGTCCAATAAGGGATTTTAACCAATCTTGTGCATCCAATAAGTTCATTTGTGTCATTGGATGATCAATTAGGTCATTTTCGTCCTCCCTAGGCTTATTCATGTCCAATTAGGGTTTTTAACCAATCTTGTGCATCCAATAAGTTCATTTGTGTCATTGGATTAACATTTAGGTCATTTTCGTCCTCCTTAGGCATATTCTTGTCCAATTAGGGTTTTTAACCAATCTTGTGCTTCCAATAGGTGTGTTTGTGACATTGGATGATCAATTAGGTCATTTCCGTCCTCCCTAGGCTTATTCTTGTCCAATTAGGGTTTTTAACCAATCTGGTGCATCCAATAAGTTTGTTTATGTCATTGAATTAATATTTAGGTCATTTTCGTCCTCCCTAGGCATATTTTTGTCCAATTAGGGTTTTTAACAAATCTTGTGCATCCAATAGGTGTGTTTGTGTCATTGGATGATCAATTAGGTCATTTTCGTCCTCCCTAGGCATATTCTTGTCCAATTAGGGTTTTTAACCAATTTTGTGCATCCAATAAGTTTGTTTATGTCATTGAATTAATATTTAGGTCATTTTCGTCCTCCCTAGGCATATTCTTGTTCAATTAGGGTTTTTAACCAATCTTGTGCATCCAATAGGTGTGTTTGTGTCATTGGATGATCAATTAGGTCATTTTCGTCCTCCCTAGGCTTATTCTTGTCCAATTAGGGTTTTTAACCAATCTTGTGCATCCAATAACTTTGTTTGTGTCATTGAATTAATATTTAGGTCATTTTCGTCCTCCCTAGGCATATTCTTGTCCAATTAGGGTTTTTAACCAATCTTGTGCATCCAATAGGTGTGTTTGTGTCATTGGATTATCAATTAGGTCATTTTCGTCCTCCCTAGGCTTATTCTTGTCCAGGGTTTTTAACCAATCTTGTGCATCCAATAAGTTCATTTGTGTCATTGGATTTACATTTAGGTCATTTTCGTCCTCCCTAGGCATATTCTTGTCCAATTAGGGTTTTTAACCAATCTTGTGCATCCAATAGGTTTGTTTGTGTCATTGGATGATCAATTAGGTCATTTTCGTCCTCCCTAGGCTTATTCTTGTCCAATTAAGGTTTTTAACCAATCTTGTGCATCCAATAAGTTCATTTGTGTCATTGGATTAACATTTAGGTCATTTTCGTCCTCCCTAGGCATATTCTTGTCCAATTAGGGTTTTTAACCAATCTTGTGCTTCCAATAAGTGTGTTTGTGTCATTGGATGATCAATTAGGTCATTTTCGTCCTCCCTTGGCTTATTCTTGTCCAATTAGGGTTTTTAACCAATCTTGTGCATCCAATAAGTTTGTTTATGTCATTGAATTAATATTTAGGTCATTTTCGTCCTCCCTAGGCATATTCTTGTCCAATTAGGGTTTTTAACCAATCTTGTGCATCCAATAGGTGTGTTTGTGTCATTGGATGATCAATTAGGTCATTTTCGTCCTCCCTAGGCTTATTCTTGTCCAATTAGGGTTTTTAACTAATCTTGAGCATCCAATAAGTTCATTTGTGTCATTGGATTATCATTTAGGTCATTTTCGTCCTCCCTAAGCATATTCTTGTCCAATTAGGGTTTTCAACCAATCTTGTGCATCCAATAGGTGTGTTTGTGTCATTGGACGATCAATTAGGTCATTTTCGTCCTCCCTATGCTTATTCTTGTCCAATTAGGGTTTTTAACCAATCTTTTGCATCCAATAAGTTTGTTTGTTTCATTGAATTAATATTTAGGTCATTTTCGTCCTCCCTAGGCATATTCTTGTCCAATTAGGGTTTTTAACCAATCTTGTGCATCCAATAGGTGTGTTTGTGTCATTGGATGATCAATTAGGTCATTTTCGTCCTCCCTAGGCTTATTCTTGTCCAATTAGGGTTTTTAACCAATCTTGTGCATCCAATAACTTTGTTTGTGTCATTGAATTAATATTTAGGTCATTTTCGTCCTCCCTAGGCATATTCTTGTCCAATTAGGGTTTTTAACCAATCTTGTGCATCCAATAGGTGTGTTTGTGTCATTGGATGATCAATTAGGTCATTTTCGTCCTTTCTAGGCTTATTCATGTCCCATTAGGGTTTTTAACCAATCTTGTGCATCCAATAAGTTCATTTGTGTCATTGGATTATCATTTAGGTCATTTTCGTCCTCCCTAGGCATATTCTTGTCCAATTAGGGTTTTTAACCAATCTTGTGCATCCAATAGGTGTGTTTGTGTCATTGGATGATCAATTAGGTCATTTACGTTCTCCCTACGCTTATTCTTGTCCAATTAGTGTTTTTAACCACTCTTGCGCATCCAATAAGTTGAGTTGTGTCATTGGATTAACATTTAGGTCATTTTCGTTCTCTTTAGGCTTATTCTTGTCCAATTAGGGTTTTTAACCAATCTTGTGCATCCAATAGGTGTGTTTGTGTCATTGGATGATCAATTAGGTCATTTTCGTCCTCCCTAGGCTTATTCTTGTCCAATTAGGGTTTTTAACCAATCTTGTGCATCCAATAACTTTGTTTGTGTCATTGAATTAATATTTAGGTCATTTTCGTCCTCCCTAGGCATATTCTTGTCCAATTAGGGTTTTTAACCAATCTTGTGCATCCAATAGGTGTGTTTCTGTCATTGGATGATCAATTAGGTCATTTTCGCCCTCCCTAGGCTTATTCTTGTCCAAATTGGGTTTTTAACCAATCTTGTGCATCCAATAACTTTGTTTGTGTCATTGAATTAATATTTAGGTCATTTTCGTCCTCCCTAGGCATATTCTTGTCCAATTAGGGATTTTAACCAATCTTGTGCATCCAATAGGTGTGTTTGTGTCATTGGATGATCAATTAGGTCATTTTCGCCCTCCCTAGGCTTATTCTTGTCCAATTAGGGTTTTTAACCAATCTTTTGGATCCAATACGTTCATTTGTGTCATTGGATAAACATTTAGGTCATTTTTGTCCTTCCTAGGCATATTCTTATCCAATTAGGGTTTTTAACCAATCTTGTGCTTCCAATAGGTGTGTTTGTGTCATTTGATGATCAATTTGGTCATTTTCGTCCCCCCTAGGCATATTCTTGTCCAATTAGGGTTTTTAACCAATCTTGTGCATCAAATAGGTGTGTTTGTGTCATTGGATGATCAATTAGGTCATTTTCGTCCTCCCTAGGCTTATTCTTGTCCAATTAGGGTTTTTAACCAATCTTGTGCATCCAATAACTTTGAATGTGTCATTGAATTAATATTTAGGTCATTTTCGTCCTCCCAAGGCATATTCTTGTCCAATTAGGGTTTTTAACCAATCTTGTGCATCCAATAGGTGTGTTTGTGGCAATGGATGATCAATTAGGTCATTTTCATCTTCCCTAGGCTTATTCTTGTCCAATTAGGGTTTTTAACCAATCTTGTGCATCCAATAGGTGTGTTTGTGTCATTGGATGATCAATTAGGTCATTTTCGTCCTCCCTAGGCTTATTCTTGTCCAATTAGGGTTTTTATCCAATCTTGTGCATCCAATAACTTGGTTTGTGTCATTGAATTAATATTTAGGTCATTTTCGTCCTCCCTAGGCATATTCTTGTCCAATTAGGGTTTTTAACCAATCTTGTGCATCCAATAGGTGTGTTTGTGTCATTGGATGATCAATTAGGTCATTTTCGTCCTCCCTAGGCTTATTCTTGTCCAATTAGGGTTTTTAACCAATCTTGTGCATCCAATAACTTTGTTTGTGTCATTGAATTAATATTTAGGTCATTTTCGTCCTCCCTAGGCATATTCTTGTCCAATTAGGGTTTTTAACCAATCTTGTGCATCCAATAGGTGTGTTTGTGTCATTGGATGATCAATTAGGTCATTTTCGTTCCCCCTAGGCTTATTCTTGTCCAATTAGGGTTTTTCACCAATCTTGTGCATCCAATAACTTTGTTTGTGTCATTGAATTAATATTTAGGTCATTTTCGTCCTCCCTAGGCATATTCTTGTCCAATTAGGGTTTTTAACCAATCTTGTGCATCCAATAGGTGTGTTTGTGTCATTGGATGATCAATTAGGTCATTTTCGTCCTCCCTAGGCTTATTCTTGTCCAATTAGGGTTTTTAACCAATCTTGTGCATCCAATAACTTTGTTTGTGTCATTGAATTAATATTTAGGTCATTTTCGTCCTCCCTAGGCATATTCTTGTCCAATTAGGGTTTTTAACCAATCTTGTGCATCCAATAGGTGTGTTTGTGTCATTGGATGATGAATTAGGTGACTTTCGTCCTCCCTAGGCTTATTCTTGTCCAATTAGGGTTTTTAACCAATCTTGTGCATCCAATAAGTTCATTTGTGTCATTGGATTAACATTTAGGTCATATCCGTCCTCCCTAGGCATATTCTTGTCCAATTAGGGTTTTTAACCAATCTTGTGCATCCAATAGGTGTGTTTGTGTCATTGGATGATCAATTAGGTCATTTTCGTTCTCCCTAGGCTTATTCTTGTCCAATTAGGGTTTTTAACCAATCTTGTGAATCCAATAAGTTCATTTGTGTTATTGGATTAACATTTAGATCATATTCGTCCTCCCTAGGCATATTATTGTCCAATTAGGGTTTTTAACCAATCTTGTGCATCCAATAGGAATGTTTCTGTCATTGGATGATCATTTAGGTCATTTTCGTCCTCCCTAGGCATATTCTTGTCCAATTAGGGTTTTTAACCAATCTTGTGCATCCAATAGGTGTGTTTGTGTCATTGGATGATCAATGAGGTCATTTTCGTCTTCCCTAGGCTTATTCTTGTCCAATTAGGGTTTTTAACCAATCTTGTGCATCCAATAACTTTGTTTGTGTCATTGAATTAATATTTAGGTCATTTTCATCCTCCCTAGGCATATTCTTGTCCAATTAGGGTTTTTAACCAATCTTGTGCATCCAATAGGTGTGTTTGTGTCATTGGATGATGAATTAGGTCATTTTCGTCCTCCCTAGGCTTATTCTTGTCCAATTAGGGTTTTTAACCAATCATGTGCATCCAATAAGTTCATTTGTGTTATTGGATTAACATTTAGATCATATTCGTCCTCCCTAGGCATATTCTTGTCCAATTAGGGTTTTTAACCAATCTTGTGCATCCAATAGGAGTGTTTGTGTCATTGGATGATCATTTAGGTCATTTTCGTCCTCCCTAGGCATATTCTTGTCCAATTAGGGTTTTTAACCAATCTTGTGCATCCAATAGGAGTGTTTGTGCCATTGGATGATCATTTAGGTCATTTTCGTCCTCCCTAGGCATATTCTTGTCCAATTAGGGTTTTTAACCAATCTTGTGCATCCAATAGGTGTGTTTGTGTCATTGGATGATCAATTAGGTCATTTTCGTCCTCCCTAGGCTTATTCTTGTCCAATTTGGGTTTTTAACAAATCTTGTGCATCCAATAACTTTGTATATGTCATTGAATTAATATTTAGGTCATTTTCGTCCTCCCTAGGCATATTCTTGTCCAAATAGGGTTTTTAACCAATCTTGTGCATCCAATAACTTTGTTTGTGTCATTGAATTAATATTTAGGTCATTTTCGTCCTCCCTAGGCATATTCTTGTCCAATTAGGGTTTTTAACCAATCTTGTGCATCCAATAGGTGTGTTTGTGTCATTGGATGATCATTTAGGTCATTTTCGTCCTCCCTAGGCTTATTCTTGTCCAATTAGTGGTTTTAACCAATCTTGTGCATCCAATAGGTGTGTTTGTGTCATTGGATTATCAATTAGGTCATTTTCGTCCTCCCTAAGCATATTCTTGTCCAATTAGGGTTTTTAACCAATCTTGTGCATCCAATAGGTGTGTTTGTGTCATTGGATGATCAATTAGGTCATTTTCGTCCTCCCTAGGCTTATTCTTGTCCAATTAGGGTTTTTAACCAATCTTGTGCATCCAATAACTTTGTTTGTGTCATTGAATTAATATTTAGGTCATTTTCGTCCTCCCTAGGCATATTCTTGTCCAATTAGGGTTTTTAACCAATCTTGTGCATCCAATAGGTGTGTTTGTGTCATTAAATGATCAATTAGGTCATTTTCGTCCTCCCTAGGCTTATTCTTGTCCAATTAGGGTTTTTAACCAATCTTGTGCATCCAATAGGTGTGTTTGTGTCATTGGATGATCAATTAGGTCATTTTCGTCCTCCCTAGACTTATTCTTGTCAAATTAGGGTTTTTAACCAATCTTGTGCATCCTATAACTTTGGTTGTGTCATTGAATTAATATTTAGGTCATTTTCGTCCTCCCTAGGCATATTCTTGTCCAATTAGGGTTTTTAACCAATCTTGTGCATCCAATAGGTGTGTTTGTGTCATTGGATGATCAATTAGGTCATTTTCGTCCTCCCTAGGCTTATTCTTGTCCAATTAGGGTTTTTAACCAATCTTGTGCATCTAATAAGTTCATTTGTGTCATCGGATGATCAATTAGGTCATTTTCGTCCTCCCTAGGCTTATTCTTGTCCAACTTGGGTTTTTAACCAATCTTGTGCCTCCAATTGGTGTGTTTGTGTCATTGGATGATCAATTAGGTCATTTTCGTCCTCCCTAGGCTTATTCTTGTCCAATTTGGGTTTTTAACCAATCTTGTGCGTCCAATAAGTTCATTTGTGTTATTGGATTAACATTTAGGTCATATTCGTCCTCCCCAGGCATATTCTTGTCCAATTAGGGTTTTTAACCAATCTTGTGCATCCAATAAGTGTGTTTGTGTCATTGGATGATCAATTAGGTCATTTTCGTCCTCCCTAGGCATATTCTTGTCCAGTTAGGGTTTTTAACCAATCTTGTGCATCCAATAGGTGTGTTTGTGTCATTGGATGATCAATTAGGTCATTTTCAACCTCCCTAGGCTTATTCTTGTCCAATTAGGGTTTTTAACCAATCTTGTGCATCCAATAAGTTCATTTGTGTTATTGGATTAACATTTAGATCATATTCGTCCTCCCTAGGCATATTCTTGTCCAATTAGGGTTTTTAACCAATCTTGTGCATCCAATAGGAGTGTTTGTGTCATTGGATGATCATTTAGGTCATTTTCGTCCTCCCTAGGCCTATTCTTGTCCAATTAGGGTTTTTAACCAATCTTGTGCATCCAATAGGTGTGTTTGTGTCATTGGATGATCAATTAGGTCATTTTCGTCCTCCCTAGGCTTATTCTTGTCCAAATAGGGTTTATAACCAATCTTGTGCATCCAATAAGTTGAGTTGTGACATTGGATTAACATTTAGGTCATTTTCGTTGTCCCTTGGCTTATTCTTGTCCAAATAGGGTTTTTAACCAATCTTGTGCATCCAATAAGTTCATTTGTGTCATTGGATTAACATTTAGGTCATATCCGTCCTCCCTAGGCATATTCTTGTCCAATTAGGGTTTTTAACCAATCTTGTGCATCCAATAGGTGTGTTTGTGTCATTGGATGATCAATTAGGTCATTTTCGTCCTCCCTAGGCTTATTCTTGTACAATTAGGGTTTTTAACCAATCTTGTGCATCCAATAAGTTGAGTTGAGTCATTGGATTAACATTTAGGTCATTTTCGTTCTCCCTAGGCTTATTCTTGTCCAATTAGGGTTTTTAACCAATCTTGTGCATCCAATAAGTTCATTAGTGTCCTTGGATGATCAATTAGGTCATTTTCGTCCTCCCTAGGCATATTCTTGTCCAATTAGGGTTTTTAACCAATCTTGTGCATCCAATAGGTGTGTTTGTGTCATTGGATGATCAATTAGGTCGTTTTCGTCCTCCCTAGGCTTATTCTTGTCTAATTAGGGTTTTTAACCAATCTTGTGCATCCAATAACTTTGTTTGTGTCATTGAATTAATATTTAGGTCATTTTCGTCCTCCCTAGGCATATTCTTGTCCAATTAGGGTTTTTAACCATTCTTGTGCATCCAATAGGTGTGTTTGTGTCATTGGATAATCAATTAAGTTATTTTCGTCCTTCCTAGGCTTATTCTTGTCCAATTATGGTTTTTAACAAATCTGGTGCATCCAATAAGTTCATTTGTGTCATTGGATGATCAATTAGGTTATTTTCGTCCTCCCTAGGCATATTCTTGTCCAACATGGGTTTTTAACCAATCTTGTGCATCCAATAGGTGTGTTTGTGTCATTGGATGATCAATTAGGTCATTTTCGTCCTCCCTAGGCTTATTCTTGTCCAATTAGGGTTTTTAACCAATCTTGTGCATCCAATAACTTTGTTTGTGTCATTGAATTAATATTTAGGTCATTTTCGTCCTCCCTAGGCATATTCTTGTCCAATTAGGGTTTTTAACCAATCTTGTGCATCCAATAGGTGTGTTTGTGTCATTGGATGATCAATTAGGTCATTTTCGTCCTCCCTAGGCTTATTCTTGCCCAATTAGGGTTTTTCACTAATCTTGTGCATCCAATAAGTTTGTTTGTGTCATTGAATTAATATTTAGGTCATTTTCGTCCTCCCTAGGCATATTCTTGTCCAATTAGGATTTTTAACCAATCTTGTGCATCCAATAGGTGTGTTTGTGTCATTGGATGATCAATTAAGTCATTTTCGTCCTCCCTAGGCTTATTCTTGTCCAATTAGTGTTTTTAACCAATCTTGTGCATCCAATAACTTTGTTTGTGTCATTGAATTAATATTTAGGTCATTTTCGTCCTCCCTAGGCATATTCTTGTCCAATTAGGGTTTTTAACCAATCTTGTGCATCCAATAGGTGTGTTTGTGTCATTGGATGATCAATTAGGTCATTTTCGTCCTCCCTAGGCTTATTCTTGTCCAATTAGGGTTTTTAACCAATCTTGTGCATCCAATAAGTTTGTTTGTGTCATTGAATTAATATTTAGGTCATTTTCGTCCTCCCTAGGCATATTCTTGTCCAATTAGGGTTTTTAACCAATCTTGTGCATCCAATAGGTGTGTTTGTGGCAATGGATGATCAATTAGGTCATTTTCGTCCTCCCTTGGATTATTCTTGTCCAATTAGGGTTTTTAACCAATCTTGTGCATCCAATAGGTGTGTTTGTGTCATTGGATGATCAATTAGGTCATTTTTGTCCTCCATAGGCTTATTCTTGTCCAATTAGGGTTTTTAACCAATCTTGTGCATCCAATAAGTTTGTTTGTTTCATTGAATTAATATTTAGGTCATTTTCGTCCTCCCTAGGCTTATTCTTGTCCAATTAGGGTTTTTAACCAATCTTGTGCATCCAATAGGTGTGTTTGTGGCAATGGATGATCAATTAGGTCATTTTCGTCCTCCCTAGGCATATTCTTGTCCAATTAGGGTTTTTAACCAATCTTGTGCATCCAATAGGTGTGTTTGTGTCATTGGATGATCAATTAGGTCATTTTCGTCCTCCCTAGGCTTATTCTTGTCCAATTAGGGTTTTTAACCAATCTTGTGCATCCAATAGGTGTGTTTGTGTCATTGGATGATCAATTGGGTCATTTTCTTCCTCCCTAGGAATATTTTTATCCAATTAGGGTTTTTAACAATTCTTGTGCATCCAATAGGTTTGTTTGTTTCATTGAATTAATATTTAGGTCATTTTTGTCCTCTCTAGGCATATTCTTGTCCAATTAGGGTTTTTAACCAATCTTGTGCATCCAATAAGTTTGTTTGTGTCAATGAATTAATATTTAGGTCATTTTTGTCCTCCCTAGGCATATTCTTGTCCAATTAGGGTTTTTAACCAATCTTGTGCATCCAATAGGTGTGTTTGTGTCATTGGATGATCAATTAGGTCATTTTCGTCCTCCCTAGGCTTATTCATGTCCAATTATGGTTTTTAACCAATCTTGTGCATCAAATAAGTTCATTTGTGTCATTGGATTAACATTTAGGATTTTCGTCCTCCCTAGGCATATTCTTGGCCAATTAGGGTTTTTTTTACCAATCTTGTGCATCCAATAGGTGTGTTTGTGTCATTGGATGATCAATTAGGTCATTTTCGTCCTCCCTAGGCTTATTCTTGTCCAATTAGGGTTTTTAACCAATCTTGTGCATCCTATAAGTTCATTTGTGTCATTGGATTAACATTTAGGTCATTTTCGTCCTCCCTAGGCATATTCTTGTCCAATTAGGGTTTTTAACAAATCTTGTGCTTCCAATAGGTGTGTTTGTGTCATTGGATGATCAATTAGGTTATTTTCGTCCTCCCTAGGCTTATTCTTGTCCAATTAGGGTTTTTATCCAATCTTGTGCTTCCAATAGGTGTGTTTGTGTCATTGGATGATCAATTAGGTCATTTTCGTCCTCCCTAGGCTTATTCTTGTCCAATTAGGGTTTTTAACCAATCTTGTGCTTCCAATAGGTGTGTTTGTGTCATTGGATGATCAATTAGGTCATTTTCGTCCTCCCTAGGCATATTCTTGTCCAATTAGGGTTTTTAACCAATCTTGTGCATCCAATAAGTTGAGTTGTCTCATTGGATTAACATTTAGGTCATTTTCGTTCTCCCTAGGCTTATTCTAGTCCAATTAGGGTTTTTAACTAATCTTGTGCATCCAATAAGTTCATTTGTGTCATTGGATTAACATTTAGGTCATATCCGTCCTCCCTAGGCATATTCCTGTCCAATTAGGGTTTTTAACCAATCTTGTGCATCCAATAGGTGTGTTTGTGTCATTGGATGATCAATTAGGTCATTTTCGTTCTTTCTATGCTTATTCTTGTCCAATTAGGGTTTTTAACCAATCTTGTGCATCCAATAAGTTCATTTGTGTCATTGGATGATCAATTAGGTCATTTTCTTCCTCCCTAGGCATATTCTTGTCCAATTAGGGTTTTTAACCAATCTTGTGCATTCAATAGGAGTGTTTGTGTCATTGGATGATCAATTAGGTCATTTTCGTCCTCCCTAGGCTTATTCTTGCCCAATTAGGGGTTTTAACCAATCTTGTGCATCCAATAAGTTGAGTTGTGTCATTGAATTACCATTTAGGTCAATTTCGTCCTCCCTATGCTTATTCTTGTCCAATTAGGGTTTTTAACCAATTTTGTGCATCCAATAAGTTCATTTGTGTCATTGGATTACCATTTAGGTTATTTTCGTCCTCCCTAGGCATATTCTTGTCCAATTACGGTTTTTAACCAATCTTGTGCATCCAATAGGTGTGTTTGTCTCATTGGATGATCAATTAGGTCAATTTCGTTCTTTCTATGCTTATTCTTGTCCAATTAGGGTTTTTAACCAATCTTGTGCATCCAATAAGTTCATTTGTGTCATTGGATGATCAATTAGGTCATTTTCGTCCTCCCTAGGCATATTTTTGTCCAACTAGGGTTTTTAACCAATCATGTGCATCCATAGGTGTGTTTGTGTCATTGGATGATCAATTAGGTCATTTTCGTCCTCCCTAGGCTTATTCTTGTCCAATTAGGGTTTTTAACCAATCTTGTGCATCCAATAGGTGTGTTTGTGTCATTGGATGATCAATTAGGTCATTTTCGTCCTCCCTAGGCTTATTCTTGTCCAATTAGGGTTTTTAACCAATCTTGTGCATCCAATAGGTGTGTTTGTGTCAGTTGATGATCAATTAGGTTATTTTCGTCCTCCCTAGGCTTATTCTTGTCCAATTAGGGTTTTTAACCAATCTTGTGCATCTAATAGGTGTGTTTGTGTCATTGGATGATCAATTAGGTCATTTTCGTCCTCCCTAGGCTTATTCTTGTCCAATTAGGGTTTTTAACCAATCTTGTGCATCCAATAACTTTGTTTGTGTCATTGAATTAATATTTAGGTCATTTTCGTCCTCCCTAGGCATATTCTTGTCCAATTAGGGTTTTTAACCAATCTTGTGCATCCAATAGGTGTGTTTGTGTCATTGGATGATCAATTAGGTCATTTTCGTTCCCCCTAGGCTTATTCTTGTCCAATTAGGGTTTTTCACCAATCTTGTGCATCCAATAACTTTGTTTGTGTCATTGAATTAATATTTAGGTCATTTTCGTCCTCCCTAGGCATATTCTTGTCCAATTAGGGTTTTTAACCAATCTTGTGCATCCAATAGGTGTGTTTGTGTCATTGGATGATCAATTAGGTCATTTTCGTCCTCCCTAGGCTTATTCTTGTCCAATTAGGGTTTTTAACCAATCTTGTGCATCCAATAACTTTGTTTGTGTCATTGAATTAATATTTAGGTCATTTTCGTCCTCCCTAGGCATATTCTTGTCCAATTAGGGTTTTTAACCAATCTTGTGCATCCAATAGGTGTGTTTGTGTCATTGGATGATCAATTAGGTCATTTTCGTCCTCCCTAGGCTTATTCTTGTCCAATTAGGGTTTTTAACCAATCTTGTTCATCCAATAGGTGTGTTTGTGTCAATGGATGATCAATTAGGTCGTTTTCGTCGTCCCTAGGCTTATTCATGTCCAATTAGGGTTTTTAACCAATCTTGTGCATCCAATAGGTGTGTTTGTGTCATTGGATGATCAATTAGGTCATTTTCGTCCTACCTAGACTTATTCTTGTCAAATTAGGGTTTTTAATCAATCTTGTGCATCCAATAACTTTGTTTGTGTCATTGAATTAATATTTAGGTCATTTTCGTCCTCCCTAGGCATATTCTTGTCCAATTAGGGTTTTTAACCAATCTTGTGCATCCAATAGGTGTGTTTGTGTCATTGGATGATCAATTAGGTCATTTTCGTCCTCCCTAGGCTTATTCTTGTCCAATTAGGGTTTTTAACCAATCTTGTGCATCCAATAACTTTGTTTGTGTCGTTGAATTAATATTTAGGTCATTTTCGTCCTCATTAGGCATATTCTTGTCCAATTAGGGTTTTTAACCAATCTTGTGCATCCAATAGGTGTGTTTGTGTCATTGGATGATCAATTAGGTCATTTTCGTCCTCCCTAGGCTTATTCTTGTCCAATTAGGGTTTTTAACCAATCTTGTGCATCCAATAACTTTGTTTGTGTCATTGAATTAATATTTAGGTCATTTTCGTCCTCCCTAGGCATATTCTTGTCCAATTAGGGTTTTTAACCAATCTTGTGCATCCAATTGGTGTGTTTGTGTCATTGGATGATCAATTAGGTCATTTTCGTCCTCCCTAGGCTTATTCTTATCAAATTAGGATTTTTAACCAATCTTGTGCATCCAATAAGTTCATTTGTGTCATTGGATTAACATTTAGGTCATTTTCGTCCTCCCTAGGCATATTCTTGTCCAATTAGGGTTTTTAACCAATCTTGTGCATCCAATAGGTGTGTTTGTGTCATTGGATGATCAATTAGGTCATTTTCGTCCTCCCTAGGCTTATTCTTGTCCAATTAGGGTTTTTAACCAATCTTGTGCATCCAATAAGTTCATTTGTGTCATTTTCGTCCTCCCTAGGCTTATTCTTGTCCAATTAGGGTTTTTAACCAATCTTGTGCATCCAATAAGTTGAGTTGTGTCATTGGATTAACATTTAGGTCATTTTCGTTCTCCCTAGGCTTATTCTTGTCCAATTAGGGTTTTTAACCAATCTTGTGCATCCAATAAGTTCATTTGTGTTATTGGATTAACATTTAGGTCATATTCGTCCTCCCTAGGCATATTCTTGTCCAATTAGGGTTTTTAACCAATCTTGTCCATCCAATAGGTGTGTTTGTGTCATTGGATGATCAATTAGGTCATTTTCGTCCTCCCTAGCCTTATTCTTGTCCAATTAGGGTTTTTAACCAATCTTGTGCATCCAATAGGTGTGTTTGTGTCATTGGATGATCAATTAGGTCATTTTCGTCCTCCCTAGGCTTATTCTTGTCCAATTAGGGTTTTTAACCAATCTTGTGCATCCAATAAGTTCCTTTGAGTCATTGGATTAACATTTAGGTCATTTTCGTCCTCCCTAGGCATATTCTTGTTTAATTAGGGTTTTTAACCAATCTTGTGCATCCAATAGGTGTGTTTGTGTCATTGGATGATCAATTAGGTCATTTTCGTCCTCCCTAGGCTTATTCTTGTCCAATTAGGGTTTTTAACCAAACTTGTGCATCCAACAGGTGTGTTTGTGTCATTGGATGATCAATTAGGTCATTTTTGTCCTCCCAAGGCTTATTCTTGTCCAATTAGGGTTTTTAACCAATCTTGTGCATCCAATAGGTGTGTTTGTGTCATTGGATGATCAATTAGGTCATTTTCGTCCTCCCTAGGCTTATTCTTGTCCAATTAGGGTTTTTAACCAATCTTGTGCATCCAATAGGTGTGTTTGTGTCATTGGATGATCAATTAGGTCATTTTCGTCCTCCCTAGGCTTATTCTTGTCCAATTAGGGTTTTTAACCAATCTTGTGCTTCCAATAGGTGTGTTTGTGTCATTGGATGATCAATTAGGTCATTTTCGTCCTCCCTAGGCATATTCTTGTTCAATTAGGGTTTTTAACAAATCTTGTGCATCCAATAGGTGTGTTTGTGTCATTAGATGATCAATTAGGTCATTTTGGTCCTCCCTAAGCATATTCGTGTCCAATTAGGGTTTTTAACCAATCTTGTGCATCCAATAAGTTCATTTATGTCATTGGATGATCAATTAGGTCATTTTCGTCCTCCCTAGGCATATTCTTGTCCAACTAGGGTTTTAAACCAATCTTGTGAATCCAATAGGTGTGTTTGTGTCATTGGATGATCAATTAGGTCATGTTCGTCCTCCCTAGTCTTATTCTTGTCCAATTAGGGTTTTTAACCAATCTTGTGCATCCAATAGGTGTGTTTGTGTTATTGGATGATCAATTAGGTCATTTTCGTCCTCCCTAGGCTTATTCTTGTCCAATTAGGGTTTTTAACAAATCTTGTGCATCCAATAAGTTCATTTATGTCATTGGATGATCAATTAGGTCATTTTGGTCCTCCCTAGGCATATTCTTGTCCAACTAGGGTTTTTAACCAATCTTGGGCATCCAATAGGTGTGTTTGTGTCATTGGATGATCAATTAGGTCATTTTCGTCCTCCCTAGGCTTATTCTTGTCCAATTAGGGTTTTTAACCAATCTTGTGCATCCAATAGGTGTGTTTGTGGCAATGGATGATCAATTAGGTCATTTTCGTCCTACCTAGGCATATTCTTGTCCAATTAGGGTTTTTAACCAATCTTGTGCATCCAATAGGTGTGTTTGTGTCATTGGATGATCAATTAGGTCATTTTCGTCCTCCCTAGGCTTATTCTTGTCCAATTAGGGTTTTTAACCAATCTTGTGCATCCAATAACTTTGTTTGTGTCATTGAATTAATATTTGGGTCATTTTCGTCCTCCCTAGGCATATTCTTGTCCAATTAGGGTTTTTAACCAATCTTGTGCATCCAATAGGTGTGTTTGTGTCATTGGATGATCAATTAGGTCATTTTCGTCCTCCCTAGGCTTATTCTTGTCCAATTAGGGTTTTTAACCAATCTTGTGCATCCAATAAGTTTGTTTGTGTCATTGGATTAATATTTAGGTCATTTTCGTCCTCCCTAGGCATATTCTTGTCCAACTAGGGTTTTTAACCAATCTTGTGCATCCAATAGGTGTGTTTGTGTCATTGGATGATCAATTAGGTCATTTTCGTCCTCCCTAGGCTTATTCTTGTCCAATTAGGGTTTTTAACCAATCTTGTGCATCCAATAAGTTCATTTGTGTCATTGGATTAACATTTAGGTCATCTCCGTCCTCCCTAGGCATATTCTTGTCCAATTAGGGTTTTTAACCAATCTTGTGCATCCAATAGGTGTGTTTGTGTCATTGGATGATCAATTAGGTCATTTTCGTCCTCCCTAGGCTTATTCTTGTCCAATTAGGGTTTTTAACCAATCTTGTGCATCCAATAAGTTCATTTGTGTAATTGGATGATCAATTAGTTCATTTTCGTCCTCCCTAGGCATATTCTTGTCCAACTAGGGTTTTTAACCAATCTTGTGCATCCAATAGGTGTGTTTGTATCAATTGATGATCAATTAGGTCATTTTAGTCCTCCCTATGCTTATTCTTGTCCTATTAGGGTTTTTAACCAATCTTTTGCATCCAATAAGTTCATTTGTGTCATTGGATTAACATTTAGGTCATTTTCGTCCTCCCTAGGCATATTCTTGTCCAATTAGGGTTTTTAACCAATTTTGTGCATCCAATAGGTGTGTTTGTGTCATTGGATGATCAATTAGGTCATTTTCGTCCTCCCTAGGCTTATTCTTGTCCAATTAGGGTTTTTAACCAATCTTGTGCATCCAATAAGTTCATTTGTGTAATGGGATGATCAATTAGTTCATTTTCGTCCTCCCTAGGCATATTCTTGTCCAACTAGGGTTTTTAACCAATCTTGTGCATCCAATAGGTGTGTTTGTGTCATTGGATGATCAATTAGGTCATTTTCGTCCTCCCTAGGCTTATTCTTGTCCAATTAGGGTTTTTAACCAATCTTGTGCATCCAATAAGTTCATTTGTGTCATTGGATGATCAATTAGGTCATTTTTGTCCTCCCTAGGCATATTCTTGTCCAACTAGGGTTTTTAACAAATCTTGTGCATCCAATAGGTTTGTCTGTGTCATTGGATGATCAATTAGGTCATTTTCGTCTTTCCTAGGCTTGTTCTTGTCCAATTAGGGTTTTTAACCAATCTTGTGCATCCAATAGGTGTGTTTGTGTCATTGGATGATCAATTAGGTCATTTTCGTCCTCCCTAGGCTTATTCTTGTCCAATTAGGGTTTTTAACCAATCTTGTGCATCCAGTAGGTGTGTTTGTGTCATTGGATGATCAATTAGGTCATTTTCGTCCTCCCTAGGCTTATTCTTGTCCAATTAGGGTTTTTAACCGATCTTGTGCATCCAATAGGTGTGTTTGTGTCATTGGATGATCAATTAGGCAATTTTCGTCCTCCCTAGGCATATTCTTGTCCAATTAGGGTTTTTAACCAATCTTGTGCATCCAATAAGTGTGTTTGTGCCATTGGATGATCAATTAGGTCATTTTAGTCCTCCCTAGGCTTATTCTTATCCAATTAGGGTTTTTAACCAATCTTGTGCTTCCAATAAGTTGAGTTGTGTCATTGGATTAACATTTAGGTCATTTTCGTCCTCCCTAGGCTTATTCTTGTCCAATTAGGGTTTTTAACCAATCTTGTGCATCCAATACGTTCATTTGTGTCATTGGATTAACATTTAGGTCATTTTCGTCCTCCTTAGGCATATTCTTGTCCAATTAGAGTTTTAGACCAATCTTGTGCATCCAATAGGTGGGTTTGTGTCATTGGATGATCAATTAGGTTATTTTCGTCCTCCCTAGGCTTATTCTTGTCCAATTAGGGTTTTTAACCAATCTTGTGCATCCAATAACTTTGTTTGTGTCATTGAATTAATATTTAGGTCATTTTCGTCCTCCCTAGGCATATTCTTGTCCAATTAGGGTTTTTAACCAATCTTGTGCATCCAATAGGTGTGTTTATGTCATTGGATGATCAATTAGGTTATTTTCGTTCTCCCTAGGCTTATTCTTGTAAAGTTAGGGTTTTTAACCAATCTTGTAAATCTAATAAGTTCATTTGTGTCATTGGATTAACATATAGGTCATTTTCGTCCTCCCTAGGCATATTCTTGTCCAATTAGGGTTTTTAACCAATCTTGTGCATCCAATAGGTGTGTTTGTGTCATTGGATGATCAATTAGGTCATTTTCGTCCTCCCTAGGCTTATTCTTGTCCAATTAGGGTTTTTAATCAATCTTGTGCATCCAATAAGTTGAGTTGTGTCATTGGATGATCAATTAGGTCATTCTCGTCCTCCCTAGGCTTATTCTTGTCCAATTAGGGTTTTTAACCAATCTTGTGCATCCAATAGGTGTGTTTGTGTCATTGGATGATCAATTAGGTCATTTTCGTCCTCCCTATGCTTATTCTTGTCCAATTAGGGTTTTTAACCAATCTTGAGCATCCAATAAGTTTGTTTGTTTCATTGAACTAATATTTAGGTCATTTTCGTCCTCTCAAGGCATATTCTTGTCCAATTAGGGTTTTTAACCAATCTTGTGCATCCAATAGGTGTGTTTGTGTCATTGGATGATCAATTAGGTCATTTTCGTCCTCCTTAGGCTTATTCTTGTCCAATTAGGGTTTTTAACCAATCTTGTGCATCCAATAGGTGTGTTTGTGTCATTGGATGATTAATTAGGTCATTTTCGTCCTCCCTAGGCATATTCTTGTCCAATTAGGGTTTTTAACCAATCTTGTGCATCCAATAAGTTGAGTTGTGTCATTGGATTAACATTTAGGTCATTTTCGTTCTCCCTAGGCTTATTCTTGTCCAATTAGGGTTTTTAACCAATCTTGTGCTTCCAAAAACTTTGTTTGTGTCATTGAATTAATATTTAGGTCATTTTCGTCCTCCCTAGGCATATTGTTGTCCAATTAGGGTTTTTAACCAATCTTGTGCATCCAATAGGTGTGTTTGTGTCATTGGATGATCAATTAGGTCATTTTCGTCCTCCCTAGGCATATTCTAGTCCAATTAGGGTTTTTAACCAATCTTGTGCATCCAATAGGTTTGTTTGTGTCATTGGATGATCAATTAGGTCATTTTCGTCCTCCCTAGGCTTATTCTTGTCCAATTAGGGTTTTTAACCAATCTTGTGCATCCTATAAGTTCATTTGTGTCATTGGATTAACATTTAGGTCATTTTCGTCCTCCCTAGGCATATTCTAGTCCAATTAGGGTTTTTAACCAATCTTGTGCATCCAATAAGTTGAGTTGTGTCATTGGATTAACATTTAGGTCATTTTCGTTCTCCCTAGGCTTATTCTAGTCCAATTAGGGTTTTTAACCAATCTTGTGCATCCAATAAGTTCATTTGTGTCATTGGATTAACATTTAGGTCATATCCGTCCTCCCTAGGCATATTCTTGTCCAATTAGGGTTTTTAACCAATCTTGTGCATCCAATAGGTGTGTTTGTGTCATTGGATGATCAATTAGGTCATTTTCGTCCTCTATAGGCTTATTCTTGTCCAATTAGGGTTTTTAACCAATCTTGTGCATCCAATAAGTTTGTTTGTGTCATTGAACTAATATTTAGGTCATTTTCGTCCTCCCTAGGCATATTCTTGTCCAATTAGGGTTTTTAACCAATCTTGTGCATTCAATAGGAGTGTTTGTGTCATTAGATGATCAATTAGGTCATTTTCGTTCTCCCTAGGCTTATTCTTGCCCAATTAGGGGTTTTAACCAATCTTGTGCATCCAATAAGTTGAGTTGTGTCATTGGATTAGCATTTAGGTCATTTTCGTCCTCCCTAGGCTTATTCTTGTCCAATTAGGGTTTTTAACCAATTTTGTGCATCCAATAAGTTCATTTGTGTCATTGGATTAACATTTAGGTTATTTTCGTCCTCCATAGGCATATTCTTGTCCAATTACGGTTTTTAACCAATCTTGTGCATCCAATAGGTGTGTTTGTGTCATTGGATGATCAATTAGGTCATTTTCGTCCTTTCTATGCTTATTCTTGTCCAATTAGGGTTTTTAACCAATCTTGTGCATCCAATAAGTTCATTTGTGTCATTGGATGATCAATTAGGTCATTTTCGTCCTCCCTAGGCATATTCTTGTCCAATTACGGTTTTTAACCAATCTTGTGCTTCCAATAGGTGTGTTTGTTTCATTGGATGATCAATTAAGTCATTTTCGTCCTCACCAGGCTTATTCTTGTCCAATTAGGTTTTTTAACCAATCTTGTGCATCCAATAGGTGTGTTTGTGTCATTGGATGATCAATTAGGTCATTTTCGTCCTCCCTAGGCTTATTCTTGTCCAATTAGGGTTTTTAACCAATCTTGTGCA
Organism: Cicer pinnatifidum; assembly: GCA_037974775.1. Lineage (NCBI taxonomy): Eukaryota > Viridiplantae > Streptophyta > Magnoliopsida > Fabales > Fabaceae > Cicer > Cicer pinnatifidum. The sequence goes on from JBBPBR010001013.1 coordinate 49,658, forward strand.
TCCAATAACTTTGTTTGTGTCATTGAATTAATATTTAGGTCATTTTCGTCCTCCCTAGGCATATTCTTGTCCAATTAGGGTTTTTAACCAATCTTGTGCATCCAATAAGTTCATTTGTGTCATTGGATTAACATTTAGGTCATTTTCGTCCTCCCTAGGCATATTCTTGTCCAATTAGGGTTTTTAACAAATCTTGTGCTTCCAATAGGTGTGTCTGTGTCATTGGATGATCAATTAGGTTATTTTCGTCCTCCCTAGGCTTATTCTTGTCCAATTAGGGTTTTTAACCAATCTTGTGCTTCCAATAGGTGTGTTTGTGTCATTGGATGATCAATTAGGTCATTTTCGTCCTCCCTAGGCTTATTCTTGTCCAATTAGGGTTTTTAACCAATCTTGTGCTTCCAATAGGTGTGTTTGTGTCATTGGATGATCAATTAGGTCATTTTCGTCCTCCCTAGGCATATTCTTGTCCAATTAGGGTTTTTAACCAATCTTGTGCATCCAATAAGTTGAGTTGTGTCATTGGATTAACATTTAGGTCATTTTCGTTCTCCCTAGGCTTATTCTAGTCCAATTAGGGTTTTTAACCAATCTTGTGCATCCAATAAGTTCAATTGTGTCATTGGATTAACATTTAGGTCATATCCGTCCTCCCTAGGCATATTCCTGTCCAATTAGGGTTTTTAACCAATCTTGTGCATCCAATAGGTGTGTTTGTGTCATTGGATGATCAATTAGGTCATTTTCGTTCTTTCTATGCTTATTCTTGTCCAATTAGGGTTTTTAACCAATCTTGTGCATCCAATAAGTTCATTTGTGTCATTGGATGATCAATTAGGTCATTTTCTTCCTCCCTAGGCATATTCTTGTCCAATTAGGGTTTTTAACCAATCTTGTGCATTCAATAGGAGTGTTTGTGTCATTGGATGATCAATTAGGTCATTTTCGTCCTCCCTAGGCTTATTCTTGCCCAATTAGGGGTTTTAACCAATCTTGTGCATCCAATAAGTTGAGTTGTGTCATTGAATTACCATTTAGGTCAATTTCGTCCTCCCAATGCTTATTCTTGTCCAATTAGGGTTTTTAACCAATTTTGTGCATCCAATAAGTTCATTTGTGTCATTGGATTACCATTTAGGTTATTTTCGTCCTCCCTAGGCATATTCTTGTCCAATTACGGTTTTTAACCAATCTTGTGCATCCAATAGGTGTGTTTGTCTCATTGGATGATCAATTAGGTCAATTTCGTTCTTTCTATGCTTATTCTTGTCCAATTAGGGTTTTTAACCAATCTTGTGCATCCA
>JBBPBR010001014.1:0-15470 GCA_037974775.1 Cicer pinnatifidum
TTGGTTAAAAACCCTAGTTGGACAAAAATATGCCTAGGGAGGACGAAAATGACCTAATTGATCATCCAATGACACAAATGAACTTATTGGATGCACAAGATTGGTTAAAAACCCTAATTGGACAAGAATAAGCATAGAAAGAACGAAATTGACCTAATTGATCATCCAATGAGACAAACACACCTATTGGATGCACAAGATTGGTTAAAAACCGTAATTGGACAAGAATATGCCTAGGGAGGACGAAAATAACCTAAATGGTAATCCAATGACACAAATGAACTTATTGGATGCACAAAATTGGTTAAAAACCCTAATTGGACAAGAATAAGCATAGGGAGGACGAAATTGACCTAAATGGTAATTCAATGACACAACTCAACTTATTGGATGCACAAGATTGGTTAAAACCCCTAATTGGGCAAGAATAAGCCTAGGGAGGACGAAAATGACCTAATTGATCATCCAATGACACAAACACTCCTATTGAATGCACAAGATTGGTTAAAAACCCTAATTGGACAAGAATATGCCTAGGGAGGAAGAAAATGACCTAATTGATCATCCAATGACACAAATGAACTTATTGGATGCACAAGATTGGTTAAAAACCCTAATTGGACAAGAATAAGCATAGAAAGAACGAAAATGACCTAATTGATCATCCAATGACACAAACACATCTATTGGATGCACAAGATTGGTTAAAAACCCTAATTGGACAGGAATATGCCTAGGGAGGACGGATATGACCTAAATGTTAATCCAATGACACAAATGAACTTATTGGATGCACAAGATTGGTTAAAAACCCTAATTGGACTAGAATAAGCCTAGGGAGAACGAAAATGACCTAAATGTTAATCCAATGACACAACTCAACTTATTGGATGCACAAGATTGGTTAAAAACCCTAATTGGACTAGAATATGCCTAGGGAGGACGAAAATGACCTAAATGTTAATCCAATGACACAAATGAACTTATAGGATGCACAAGATTGGTTAAAAACCCTAATTGGACAAGAATAAGCCTAGGGAGGACGAAAATGACCTAATTGATCATCCAATGACACAAACACACCTATAGGATGCACAAGATTGGTTAAAAACCCTAATTGGACAAGAATATGCCAAAGGGAGGACGAAAATGACCTAATTGATCATCCAATGACACAAACACACCTATTGGATGCACAAGAACGGTTAAAAATACTAATTGGACAAGAATAAGCCTAGGGAGGACGAAAATGACCTAATTGATCATCCAATGACACAAACACACCTATTGGATGCACAAGATTGGTTAAAAACCCTAATTGGACAAGAATATGCCTAGGGAGGACGAAAATGACCTTATTGATCATCCAATGACACAAATGACCTTATTGGATGCACAAGATTAGTTAAAAACCCTAATTGGACAAGAATAAGCCTAGGGAGGACGAAAATAACCTAATTGATCATCCAATGACACAAACACACCTATTGGATGCACAAGATTGGTTAAAAACCCTAATTGGACAAGAATAAGCCTATGGAGGACGAAAATGACCTAATTGATCATCCAATAACACAAACACACCTATTGGATGCACAAGATTGGTTAAAAACCCTAATTGGACAAGAATAAGCCTATGGAGGACGAAAATGACCTAATTGATCATCCAATGACACAAACACACCTATTGGATGCGCAAGATTGGTTAAAAACCCTAATTGGACAAGAATAAGCCTAGGGAGGACGAAAATGACCTAAATGTCAATTCAATGACACAACTCAACTTATTGGATGCACAAGATTGGTTAAAAACCCTAATTGGACAAGAATAAGCCTAGGGAGGACGAAAATGACCTAATTGATCATCCAATGACACAAACACACCTATTGGATGCACAAGATTGGTTAAAAACCCTAATTGGACAAGAATATGCCTAGGGAGGACGAAAATGACCTAAATATTAATTCAATGACACAAACAAAGTTATTGGATGCACAAGATTGATTAAAAACCCTAATTTGACAAGAATAAGTCTAGGTAGGACGAAAATGACCTAATTGATCATCCAATGACACAAACACACCTATTGGATGCACAAGATTGGTTAAAAACCCTAATTGGACATGAATAAGCCTAGGGACGACGAAAACGACCTAATTGATCATCCATTGACACAAACACACCTATTGGATGAACAAGATTGGTTAAAAACCCTAATTGGACAAGAATAAGCCTAGGGAGGACGAAAATGACCTAATTGATCATCCAATGACACAAACACACCTATTGGATGCACAAGATTGGTTAAAAACCCTAATTGGACAAGAATATGCCTAGGGAGGACGAAAATGACCTAAATATTAATTCAATGACACAAACAAAGTTATTGGATGCACAAGATTGGTTAAAAACCCTAATTGGACAAGAATAAGCCTAGGGAGGACGAAAATGACCTAATTGATCATCCAATGACACAAACACACCTATTGGATGCACAAGATTGGTTAAAAACCCTAATTGGACAAGAATATGCCTAGGGAGGACGAAAATGACCTAAATATTAATTCAATGACACAAACAAAGTTATTGGATGCACAAGATTGGTGAAAAACCCTAATTGGACAAGAATAAGCCTAGGGGGAACGAAAATGACCTAATTGATCATCCAATGACACAAACACACCTATTGGATGCACAAGATTGGTTAAAAACCCTAATTGGACAAGAATATGCCTAGGGAGGACGAAAATGACCTAAATATTAATTCAATGACACAAACAAAGTTATTGGATGCACAAGATTGGTTAAAAACCCTAATTGGACAAGAATAAGCCTAGGGAGGACGAAAATGACCTAATTGATCATCCAATGACACAAACACACCTATTGGATGCACAAGATTGGTTAAAAACCCTAATTGGACAAGAATATGCCTAATGAGGACGAAAATGACCTAAATATTAATTCAACGACACAAACAAAGTTATTGGATGCACAAGATTGGTTAAAAACCCTAATTGGACAAGAATAAGCCTAGGGAGGACGAAAATGACCTAATTGATCATCCAATGACACAAACACACCTATTGGATGCACAAGATTGGTTAAAAACCCTAATTGGACAAGAATATGCCTAGGGAGGACGAAAATGACCTAAATATTAATTCAATGACATAAACAAACTTGTTGGATGCACAAGATTGGTTAAAACCCCTAATTGGACAAGAATAAGCCTAGGGAGGACGAAAATGACCTAATTGATCATCCAATGACACAAACACACCAATTGGAAGCACAAGATTGGTTAAAAACCCTAATTGGACAAGAATAAGCCTAGGGAGGACGAAAATGACCTAAATTGATCATCCAATGACACAAACACACCTATTGGAAGCACAAGATTGGTTAAAAACCTAATTCGACAAGAATAAGCCTAGGGAGAATCAAAATGACCTAAATGTTAATCCAATGACACAACTCAACTTATTGGATGCACAAGATTGGTTAAAAACCCTAATTGGACAAGAATAAGCCTAGGGAGGACGAAAATGACCTAATTGATCATCCAATGACACAAACACACCTATTGGATGCACAAGATTGGTTAAAAACCCTAATTGGACAAGAATATGCCTAGGGAGGACGAAAATGACCTAAATGTTAATCCAATGACACAAATGAACTTATTGGATGCACAAGATTGGTTAAAAACCCTAATTGGACAAGAATAAGCATAGGGAGGATTAAAGTGACCTAATTGATCATCCAATGAGATAAACACACATATTGGATGCACAAGATTGGTTAAAAACCCTAATTGGACAAGAATATGCCTAGGGAGGACGAAAATGACCTAAATGTGAATCCAATGACACAAATGAACTTATTGGATGCACAAGATTGGTTAAAAACCTAATTCGACAAGAATAAGCCTAGGAACAATCAAAATGACCTAAATGTTAATCCAATGACACAACTCAACTTATTGGATGCACAAGATTGGTTAAAAACCCTAATTGGACAAGAATAAGCCAAGGGAGGACGAAAATAACCTAATTGATCAACTAATGACACAAACACACCTATTGGTTGCACAAGATTGGTTAAAAACCCTAATTGGACAAGAATATGCCTAGGGAGGACGAAAATGACCTAATTGATCATCCAATGACACAAACACACCTATTGAATGCACAAGATTGGTTAAAAACCCTAATTGGACAAGAATATGCCTAGGGAGGACGAAAATGACCTAAATATTAATTCAATGACACAAATAAACTTATTGGATGCACAAGATTGGTTAAAAACCCTAATTGGACAAGAATATGCCTAGGGAGGACGAAAATGACCTAAATGTTAATCCAATGACACAAATGAACTTATTGGATGCACAAGATTGGTTAAAAACCCTAATTGGACAAGAATAAGCCTAGGGAGGACGAAAATTACCTAAATGTTAATCCAATGACACAACTCAACTTATTGGATGCACAAGATTGGTTAAAAACCCTAATTGGGCAAGGATAAGCCTAGGGAGGACGAAGATGACCTAATTGATCATCCAATGACACAAACACACCTATTGGATGCACAAGATTGGTTAAAAACCCTAATTGGACAAGAATAAGCCTAGGGAGGACGAAAATGACCTAATTGATCATCCAATGACACAAACACACCTATTGGATGCACAAGATTGGTTAAAAACCCTAATTGGACAAGAATATGCCTAGGGAGGACGAAAATGACCTAAATATTAATTCAATGAAACAAACAAACTTATTGGATGCACAAGATTGGTTAAAAACCCTAATTGGACAAGAAAAAGCCTAGGGAGGACGAAAATGACCTAATTGATCATCAAATGACACAAACACACCTATTGGATGAACAAGATTTGTTAAAAACCCTAATTGGACAAAAATATGCCTAGCGAGGACGAAAATGACCTAAATATTAATTCAATGACACAAACAAAGTTATTGGATGCACAAGATTGGTTAAAAACCCTAATTGGACAAGAATAAGCCTAGGGAGGACGAAAATGACCTAATTGATCATCCAATGACACAAACACACCTATTGGATGCACAAGATTGGTTAAAAACCCTAATTGGACAAGAATAAGCCTAGGGAGGACGAAAATGACCTAATTGATCATCCAATGACACAAACACACCTATTGGATACACAAGATTGGTTAAAAACCCTAATTGGACAAGAATAATTCTAGGGGGGACGAAAATGACCTAAATGTTAATCCAATGAAACAACTCAACTTATTGGATGCACAAGATTGGTTAAAAACCCTAATTGGACAAGAATAAGCCTAGGGAGGACGAAAACGACCTAATTGATCATCCAATGACACAAACACACCTATTGGATGCACAAGATTGGTTAAAAACCCTAATTGGACAAGAATATGCCTAGGGAGAACGGATATGACCTAAATGTTAATCCAATGACACAAATGAACTTATTGGATGCACAAGATTGGTTAAAAACCCTAATTGGACAAGAATAAGCCTAGGGAGGACGAAAATGACCTAATTGATCATCCAATGACACAAACACACCTATTGGATGCACAAGATTAGTTAAAAACCCTAATTGGACAAAAATATGCCTAGGGAGGAGGAAAATGACCTAAATATTAATTCAATGACACAAACAAAGTTATTGGATGCACAAGATTGGTTAAAAACCCTAATTGGACAAGAATAAGCCTAGGGAGGACGAAAATGACCTAATTGATCATCCAATGACACAAACACACCTATTGGATGCACAAGATTGGTTAAAAACCCTAATTGGACAAGAACAAGCCTAGGGAGGACGAAAATGACCTAAATGTTAATCCAATGACACAAACACACCTATTGGATGCACAACATTGGTTAAAAACCCTAATTGGACTAGAATAAGCTTAGGGAGGACGAAAATGACCTAATTGATCATCCAATGTCACAAACACACCTATTGGAAGCACAAGATTGGTTAAAAACCCTAATTGGACAAGAATATGACTAGGAAGGACGAAAATGACCTAAATGTTAATCCAATGACAGAAATGAACTTATTGGATGCACAAGATTGGTTAAAAACCCTAATTGGACAAGAATAAGCCTAGGGAGGACGAAAATGACCTAATTGATCATCCAATGACACAAACACACCTATTGGATGCACAAGATTGGTTAAAAACCCTAATTGGACAAGAATATGCCTAGGGAGGAGGAAAATGACCTAAAAATTAATTCAATGACACAAACAAAGTTATTGGATGCACAAGATTGGTTAAAAACCCTAATTGGACAAGAATAAGCCTAGGGAGGACGAAAATGACCTAATTGATCATCCAATGACACAAACACACCTATTGGATGCACAAGATTGGTTAAAAACCCTAAATGGACAAGAATAAGCCTAGGGAGGACGAAAATGACCTAATTGATCATCCAATGACACAAACACACCTATTGGATGCACAAGATTGGTTAAAAACCCTAATTGGACAAGAATATGCCTAGGAAGGACGGATATGACCTAAATGTTAATCCAATGACACAAATGAACTTATTGGATGCACAAGATTGGTTAAAAACCCTAATTGGACAAGAATAAGCCTAGGGAGGACGAAAATGACCTAATTGATCATCCAATGACACAAACACACCTATTGGATGCACAAGATTGGTTAAAAACCCTAATTGGACAAGAATATGCCTAGGGAGGACGAAAATGACCTAAATATTAATTCAATGACACAAACAAAGTTATTGGATGCAAAGATTGGTTAAAAACCCTAATTGGACAAGAATAAGCCTAGGGAGGACGAAAATGACCTAATTGATCATCCAATGACACAAACACACCTATTGGATGCACAAGATTGGTTAAAAACCCTAATTGGACAAGAATAAGCCTAGGGAGGACGAAAATGACCTAATTGATCATCCAATGACACAAACACACCTATTGGATGCACAAGATTGGTTAAAAACCCTAATTGGACAAGAATATGCCTAGGGAGGACGAAAATGACCTAAATATTAATTCAATGACACAAACAAAGTTATTGGATGCACAAGATTGATTAAAAACCCTAATTTGACAAGAATAAGTGTAGGTAGGATGAAAATGACCTAATTGATCATCCAATGACACAAACACACCTATTGGATGCACAAGATTGGTTAAAAACCCTAATTGGACAAGAATAAGCCTAGGGAGGACGAAAATGACCTAATTGATCATCCAATGACACAAACACACCTATTGGATGCACAAGATTGGTTAAAAACCCTAATTGGACAAGAATATGCATAGGGAGGACGAAAATGACCTAAATATTAATTTAATGACACAAACAAAGTTATTGGATGCACAAGATTGGTTAAAAACTTTAATTGGACAAGAATAAGCCTAGGGAGGACGTAAATAACCTAATTGATCATCCATTGACACAAACACACCTATTGGATGCATAAGATTTGTTAAAAATCCTAATTGGACAAGAATATGTCTGGGGAGGACGAAAATGACATAAATATTAATTCAAAGACACAAATAAACTTATTGGATCCACAAGATTGGTTAAAAACCCTAATAGGACAAGAATATGCCTAGGGAGGACGAAAATGACCTAATTGATCATCCAATGACACAAACACACCTATTGGATGCACAAGATTGGTTAAAAACCCTAATTGGACAAGAATATGCCTTGGGAGGACGAAAATGACCTAATTGATCATCCAATGACACAAACACACCTATTGGATGCACAAGATTGGTTAAAAACCCTAATTGGACAAGAATATGCCTAGGGAGGACGAAAATGACCTAATTGATCATCCAATGACACAAACACACCTATTGGATGCACAAGATTGGTTAAAAACCCTAATTGGACAAGAATATGCCTAGGGAGGACGAAAATGACCTAAATATTAATTCAAGGACACAAACAAAGTTATTGGATGCACAAGATTGGTTAAAAACCCTAATTGGACAAGAATAAGCCTAGGGCGGACGAAAATGACCTAATTGATCATCCAATGACACAAACACACCTATTGGATGCACAAGATTGGTTAAAAACCCTAATTGGACAAGAATATGCCTAGGGAGGACGAAAATGACCTAAATATTAATCCAATGACACAAATGAACTTATTGGATGCACAAGATTGGTTAAAAACCCTAATTGGACAAGAATAAGCCTTGGGAGGACGAAAATGACCTAATTGATCATCCAATGACACAAACACACCTATTGGATGCACAAGACTGGTTAAAAACCCTAATTGGACAAGAATATGCCTAGGAAGGACAAAAATGACCTAATTGATCATCCAATGACACAAACACACCTATTGGATGCACAAGATTGGTTAAAAACCCTTATTGGACATGAATAAGCCTAGGGAGGACGAAAATGACCTAATTTATCATCCAATGACACAAATACACCTATTGGATGCACAAGATGGTTAAAAACCCTAATTGGACAAGAATATGCCTAGGGAGGAAGAAAATGACCTAAATATTAATTCAATGACATAAACAAACTTATTGGATGCCCAAGATTGGTTAAAAACCCTAATTGGACAAGAATAAGCCTAGGGAGGACGAAAATGACCTAATTGATCATCCAATGACACAAACACACCCATTGGAAGCACAAGATTGGTTAAAAACCCTAATTGGACAAGAATATGCCTAGGGAGGACGAAAATGACCTAAATGTTAATCCAATGACACAAATGAACTTATTGGATGCACAAGATTGGTTAAAAACCCTAATTGGACAAGAATAAGCCTAGGGAGGACGAAAATGACCTAATTGATCATCCAATGACACAAACACACCTATTGGATGCACAAGATTCGTTAAAAACCCTAATTGGACAAGAATATGCCTAGGGAGGAGGAAAATGACCTAAATATTAATTCAATGACACAAACAAAGTTATTGGATGCACAAGATTGGTTAAAAACCCTAATTGGACAAGAATAAGCCTAGGGAGGACGAAAATGACCTAATTGATCATCCAATGACACAAACACACCTATTGGATGCACAAGATTGGTTAAAAATCCTAATTGGAAAAGAATACGCCTAGGGAGGACGAAAATGACCTAAATATTAATTCAATGACACAAACAAAGTTATTGGATGCACAAGATTGGTTAAAAACCCTAATTGGACAAGAATAAGCCTAGGGAGGACGAAAATGACCTAATTGATCATCCAATGACACAAACACACCTATTGGATGCACAAGATTGGTTAAAAACCCTAATTGGACAAGAATAAGCCTAGGGAGGACGAAAATGACCTAATTGACATCCAATGACACAAACACACCTATTGGATGCACAAGATTGGTTAAAAACCCTAATTGGACAAGAATATGCCTAGGGAGGACGAAAATGACCTAAATATTAATTCAATGACACAAACAAAGTTATTGGATGCACAAGATTGGTTAAAAACCCTAATTGGACAAGAATAAGCCTAGGGAGGACGAAAATGACCTAATTGATCATCCAATGACACAAACACACCTATTGGATGCACAAGATTGGTTAAAAACCCTAATTGGACAAGAATATGCCTAGGGAGGACGAAAATGACCTGAATATTAATTCAATGACACAAACAAACTTATTGGATGCACAAGATTGGTTAAAAACCTAATTAGACAAGAATAAGCCTAGGGAGAACGAAAATGAGCTATTTGATCATCCAATGACACAAACACACCTATTGGATGCACAAGATAGGTTAAAAACCCTAGTTGGACAAGAACATGCCTAGGGAGGACGAAAATGACCTAATTGATCATCCAATGACACTAATGAACTTATTGGATGCACAAGATTAGTTAAAAACCCTAATTGGACAAGAATAAGCCTAGGGAGGACGAAAATGACCTAATTGAGCATCCAATGACACAAACACACCTATTGGATGCACAAGATTGGTTAAAAACCCTAATTGGACAAGAATAAGCCTAGGGAGGACGAAAATGACCTAATTGATCATCCATTGCCACAAACACACCTATTGGATGCACATGATTGGTTAAAAACCCTAATTGGACAAGAATATGCCTAGGGAGGACGAAAATGACCTAATTGATCATCCAATGACACAAACACACCTATTGCATGCACAAGATTGGTTAAAACCCCTAATTGGACAAGAATATGCCTAGGGAGGACGAAAATGACCTAAATATTAATTCAATGATATAAACAAACTTGTTGGATGCACAAGATTGGTTAAAAACCCTAATTGGAAAAGAATAAGCCTAGGGAGGACGAAAATGACCTAATTGATCATCCAATGACACAAACACACCTATTGGAAGCACAAGATTGGTTAAAAACCCTAATTGGACAAGAATATGCATAGGAAGGACGAAAATTACCTAAATGTTAATCCAATGACACAAATGAACTTATTGGATGCAAAAGATTGGTTAAAAACCCTAATTGGACAAGAATAAGCCTAGGGAGGGCGAAAATGACCTAATTGATCATCCAATGACACAAACACACCTATTGGATGCACAAGATTGGTTAAAAACCCTAATTGGACAAGAATATGCCTAGGGAGGACGAAAATGACCTAAATATTAATTCAATGACACAAACAAAGTTATTGGATGCACAAGATTGGTTAAAAACCCTAATTGGGCAAGAATAAGCCTAGGGAGGACGAAAATGACCTAATTGATCATCCAATGACACAAACACACCTATTGGAAGCACAAGATTGGTTAAAAACCCTAGTTGGACAAGAATATGCCTAGGGAGGACGAAAATGACCTAATTGATCATCCAAGGACACAAATGAACTTATTGGATGCACAAGATTGGTTAAAAACCCTAATTGGACAAGAATATACCTAGAGAGGACGAAAATGACCTAAATATTAATTCAATGACACAAACAAAGTTATTGGATGCACAAGATTGGTTAAAAACCCTAATTGGACAAGAATAAGCCTAGGGAGGACGAAAATGACCTAATTGATCATCCAATGACACAAACACACCTATTGGATGCACAAGATTGGTTAAAAACCCTAATTGGACAAGAATATGCCTAGGGAGGACGAAAATGACCTAAATGTTAATCCAATGACACAAATGAACTTATTGGATGCACAAGATTGGTTAAAAATCCTAATTTGATAAGAATAAGCCTAGGGAGGACGAAAATGACCTAATTGATCATCCAATGACACAAACACACCAATTGGATGCACAAGATTGGTTAAAAACCCTAATTGGACAAGAATATGCCTAGGGAGGACGAAAATGACCTAAATATTAATTCAATGACACAAACAAAGTTATTGGATGCACAAGATTGGTTAAAAACCCTAATTGGACAAGAATAAGCCTAGGGAGGACGAAAATGACCTAATTGATCATCCAATGACACAAACACACCTATTGGATGCAAAAGATTTGTTAAAAACCCTAATTGGACAAGATGATGCCTAGGGAGGACGAAAATGACCTAAATATTAATTCAATGACACAAACAAACTTATTGGATGCACAAAATTGGTTAAAAACCCTAATTGGACAAGAATAATCCTAGGGAGAACGAAAATGACCTAAATGTTAATCCAATGACACAACTCAACTTATTGGATGCACAAGATTGGTTAAAAACCCTAATTGGACAAGAATAAGCCTAGGGAGGACGAAAATGACCTAATTGATCATCCAATGACACAAACACACCTATTGGATGCACAAGATTGGTTAAAAACCCTAATTGGATAAGAATATGCCTAGGGAGGACGAAAATGACCTAATTGATCATCCAATGACACAAACACACCTATGGGATGCACAAGATTGGTTAAAAACCCTAATTGGACAAGAATATGCCTAGGGAGGACGAATATGACCTAAATGTGAATCCAATGACACAAATGAACTTATTGGATGCACAAGATTGGTTAAAAACCCTAATTAGACAAGAATAAGCCTAGGGAGAAAGAAAATGACCTAAATGTTAATCCAATGACAAAACTCAACTTATTGGATGCACAAGATTGGTTAAAAACCCTAATTGGACAAGAATAAGACTAGGGAGGACGAAAATGACCTAATTGATCATCCAATGATACAAACACACCTATTGGATGCACAAGATTGGTTAAAAACCCTAATTGGACAAGAATATGCCTAGGGAGGTGGAAAATGACCTAATTGATCATTCAATGACAAAAACAAAGTTATTGGATGCACAAGATTGGTTAAAAACCCTAATTGGACAAGAATAAGCCTAGGGAGGACGAAAATCACCTAATTGATCATCCAATGACATAAACACACCTATTGGATGCACAAGATTGGTTAAAAACCCTAATTGGACAAGAATAAACCTAGGGGGGACGAAAATGGCCTAATTGATCATCCAATGACACAAACACATCTATTGGATGCACAAGATTGGTTAAAAACCCTAATTGGACAAGAATATGCCTAGGGAGGACGAAAATGACCTAATTGATCATCCAATGACACAAACATACCTATTGGATGCACAAGATTGGTTAAAAACCCTAATTAAACAAGAATATGCCTAGGGAGGACGAAAATGACCTAATTGATCATCCAATGACACAAACACACCTATTGGATGCACAAGATTGGTTAAAAACCCTAATTGGACAAGAATATGCCTAGGGAGGACGAAAATGACCTAAATATTAATTCAACACAAATGAACTTATTGGATGCACAAGATGGGTTAAAAACCCTGATTGGTCGAGAATAAGCCTCGGGAGGACGAAAATGACCTAAAAGTTAATTCAATGACACAACTCAACTTATTGGATGCACAAGATTGGTTAAAAACCCTAATTGGACAAGAATAAGCCTAGGGACGACGAAAATGACCTAATTGATCATCCAATGACACAAACATACCTATTGGATGCACAAGATTGGTTAAAAACCCTAATTAAACAAGAATATGCCTAGGGAGGACGAAAATGACCTAATTGATCATCCAATGACACAAACACACCTATTGGATGCACAAGATTGGTTAAAAACCCTAATTGGACAAGAATATGCCTAGGGAGGACGAAAATGACCTAAATATTAATTCAACACAAATGAACTTATTGGATGCACAAGATGGGTTAAAAACCCTGATTGGTCGAGAATAAGCCTAGGGAGGACGAAAATGACCTAAAAGTTAATTCAATGACACAACTCAACTTATTGGATGCACAAGATTCGTTAAAAACCCTAATTGGACAAGAATAAGCCTAGGGACGACGAAAATGACCTAATTGATCATCCAATGACACAAACATACCTATTGGATGCACAAGATTGGTTAAAACCCCTAATTGATCATCGAATGACACAAACACACCTATTGGATGCACAAGATTGGTTAAAAACCCTAATTGGACAAGAATAGGCCTAGGGAGGATGACAATAACCTAATTGATCATCCAATGAGACAAACACACCTATTGGATGCACAAGATTGGTTAAAAACCCTAATTGGACATGAATAAGCCTAGGGAGGACGAATATGACCTAAATGTTAATCCAATAACACAAATGAACTTATTGGATGCACAAGATTGGTTAAAAACCCTAATTGGACAAGAATAAGCCTAGGGAGAACGAAAATGACCTAAATGTTAATCCAATGACACAACTCAACTTATTGGATGCACAAGATTGGTTAAAAACCCTAATTGGACAAGGATAAGCCTAGGGAGGACGAAAATGACCTAATGGATCATCCAATGACACAAACACACCTATTGGAGGCACAAGATTTGTTAAAAACCCTAGTGGGACAAGAATAAGCCTAGGGAGGACGAAAATGACCTAATTGATCATCCAATGACACAAATGAACTTATTGGATGCACAAGATTGGTTAAAAACCCTAATTGGACAAGAATAAGCCTAGGGAGGACGAAGATGACCTAATTGATCATCCAATGACACAAACACACCTATTGGATGCACAAGATTGGTTAAAAACCCTAATTGGACAAGAATATGCCTTGGGAGGACGAAAATGACCTAAATGTTAATCCAATGACACAAATGAACTTATTGGATGATCAAGATTGCTTAAAAACCCTACTTGGACAAGAATAAGCCTAGGGAGGACGAAAATGACCTAATTGATCATCCAATGACACAAACACACCTATTGGATGCACAAGATTGGTTAAAAACCCTAATTGGACAAGAATATGCCTAGGGAGGACGAAAATGACCTAAATATTAATTCAATGACACAAACAAAGTTATTGGATGCACAAGATTGGTTAAAAACCCTAATTGGACAAGAATAAGCCTAGGGAGGACGACAATGACCTATTGGATCATCCAATGACACAAACACACCTATTGGATGCACAAGATTGGTTAAAAAACCTAATTGGGCAAGAATAAGCCTAGTGAGGACGAAAATGACCTAATTGATCATCCAATGAAACAAACACACCTATTGGAAGCACAAGTTTGGTTAAAAACCCTAGTTGGACAAAAATATGCCTAGGGAGGACGAAAATGACCTAATTGATCATCCAATGACACAAATGAACTTATTGGATGCACAAGATTGGTTAAAAACCCTAATTGGACAAGAATAAGCATAGAAAGAACGAAATTGACCTAATTGATCATCCAATGAGACAAACACACCTATTGGATGCACAAGATTGGTTAAAAACCGTAATTGGACAAGAATATGCCTAGGGAGGACGAAAATAACCTAAATGGTAATCCAATGACACAAATGAACTTATTGGATGCACAAAATTGGTTAAAAACCCTAATTGGACAAGAATAAGCATAGGGAGGACGAAATTGACCTAAATGGTAATTCAATGACACAACTCAACTTATTGGATGCACAAGATTGGTTAAAACCCCTAATTGGGCAAGAATAAGCCTAGGGAGGACGAAAATGACCTAATTGATCATCCAATGACACAAACACTCCTATTGAATGCACAAGATTGGTTAAAAACCCTAATTGGACAAGAATATGCCTAGGGAAGAAGAAAATGACCTAATTGATCATCCAATGACACAAATGAACTTATTGGATGCACAAGATTGGTTAAAAACCCTAATTGGACAAGAATAAGCATAGAAAGAACGAAAATGACCTAATTGATCATCCAATGACACAAACACACCTATTGGATGCACAAGATTGGTTAAAAACCCTAATTGGACAGGAATATGCCTAGGGAGGACGGATATGACCTAAATGTTAATCCAATGACACAAATGAACTTATTGGATGCACAAGATTGGTTAAAAACCCTAATTGGACTAGAATAAGCCTAGGGAGAACGAAAATGACCTAAATGTTAATCCAATGACACAACTCAACTTATTGGATGCACAAGATTGGTTAAAAACCCTAATTG